>CM046866.1:33664446-33966946 GCA_025617745.1 Heliocidaris erythrogramma | reverse complement strand
TTCGTAACATAACAATTACAAAAGCAAACATGTCAAATAAAGTTAAACAAACTAAAGTAATATATCACGAACTAAAGTAATATAATAATGAGGAAGACGAGGAGACCTTTAAAAGCTGGGCTTGTAAATTAGGTCCCTCAATATTAAAACAAAATATAACAATGTAAACAATGAATGGTAAACACATCTTGATTCCAGCTAAAACTGTCTAATACTGTGCTAACTAAACAAATTTTAAGGTTATAGAAAATAAACTATTTACACAATAAATGGATAGCTTAAAGGATGGAGGCGTAGATAGAGAGAGAGGGGAGCATGAAATTAAGGAGGAACATTTTGTAAACAAAGTCATATTGCATAATACATTACTAGCATCAACTATCGCTAAAACATAATCGATGTTAATTGTCATAACAAATCGTAACTAGGACAAGTCATTGATTAATGTCTGCTCACAGCTGTCTGCGTTCACGTAAAATTGAAAGAGACATCTGCGCAAGTACCAGTGATAAGTGTTTATTCCATACAAATTCAATTTGTTATTAGAATTTTTATATCAAATAAGTGGTATAGCGCCATCTCATGTTTAAATCATTACAATGATGATTATTTATGGCTTGAATGCATTGCGTTAATGAATGTATCAAACAAGTGGTATAGCGCCATCTCTTGTTTAAAACATTATAATAAGATTATACCGGTTGATCAACAGGTGTGGTATTCTGGACATTGCTGTAACTTTTATCTCAAGTATATTTCGATGTTAATTGTCATAACAAATCGAAATTAGGACAAGTCATTGATTAATGTCTGCTCACAGCTGTCTGCGTTCACGTAAAATTGAAAGAGACATCTGCGCAAGTACCAATAATAAGTGTTTATTCCATGCAAATTCAATTTGTTATTAGAATTATTATATCAAATAAGTGGTATAGCGCCATCTCATGTTTAAATCATTACAATGATGATTATTTATGGCTTGAATGCATTGCGTTAATGAATGTATCAAACAAGTGGTATAGCGCCATCTCTTGTTTAAAACATTATAATAAGATTATACCGGTTGATCAACAGGTGTGGTATTCTGGACATTGTTGTAACATTTATCTCAAGTATCTCGATGTTAATTGTCATAACAAATCAAAATTAGGACAAGTCATTGATTAATGTCTGCCCACAGCTGTCTGCGTTCACGTAAAACTGAAAGAGACATCTGCGCAGGTACCAATGATAAGTGCTTATTCCATGCAAATTCAATTTGTTATTAGAATTCACATTGAAATACTCAACATAAAAGTTACAACAGTTTTCAGAATACCACCCCAGGTCATCAAACAACAAATCAAGTGGCCTTTCATGAAAAAAAAAACATATTGAGGTGCCCATGCATACAAAAATAAATAGATAGATAAATAAATAAACACAAAAAATGAATAAAATAATGATAACAAATAAACAGATAAACTCCCGCCCCATTCACTCTACGCTTCTGCCCATCTTTCATAATGAATTTGTGCTCCTACCCTGGCTTAGTATGGGATGACGAAAACTGGGAAAAGCCGATTATAGGCTGAGTGGACCAGTAACTCCAAAATTCCACTGCCATCAATTTATTTCTAGTCCGCCC
Source organism: Heliocidaris erythrogramma (assembly GCA_025617745.1). NCBI lineage: Eukaryota > Metazoa > Echinodermata > Echinoidea > Camarodonta > Echinometridae > Heliocidaris > Heliocidaris erythrogramma. Next base: position 33,965,319 of record CM046866.1, on the reverse strand, counting down.
TTCATTAAAATTACACATACGCTGAGAGCAAACAGTTTTACTCCATAAGGAGCGTTCCAACCAGCAGTGCCGTAATCTGGATGGGTAATGTAGGTCTATTATTATAGGTTCATTTATTTATTTATTTATATATTTTTATTTATATTTTTTAAGGGGGAAAAAGTGGTGGGGATTGGCTGAGGCATATATTTTTTCAAAATGTAATTTATTTTTGAAAGTCAATTGCTCGCCAAATTTCCCTTTAGAAAGAAATCACAGGCCAACAGTAATATTCTTAGAAATTTTAACTTTGATGGGAAACAAAATTTTCTTGCTTCCTTACAATGTTAAACTACGTCTTTTCTAATTAAAAAGGAAATAAATCTTAGAATCGCGTCGGGAAATATGTAGAGCTATATTGAGAGTGCTATCTTGAGTCTAACAATTTTGAAGATCTCAAGATAAGAATAAATAATGATGATAATCATAATAATAATAGTCATGATGGCGATGCTGATAATAATTAAATAATAACAATGATGATATTAATAATAACGATGATAATAATGATAATAATGATATAATGATAACATTTTCAATCAAATAACTTGATTCATACATGGATTAATTTTGTTGACCATTCATTAACGATTATCTAGGAATTTAATCTAAACAGCCCATCATGTAAGATTCCATATACATGTATTAAGTTACAAATCTGTTAAGTACCTCCATTGTAGTTTCGGTTATTGTTATTGTAAATATCTTGGAGGGAATTTTATTAAGTGCAAGGTACCAGAATGCCTTCTATAGATGTCAGTTGAACAAGGTCGATAAGTCAATTGTAATATAAGTAGACCTACATGTATTGAGATATTTCAGTGAAAAAATAGCCGCCTGTGCACTATTGAAGAAGACAATGCGAAATATTTTATTAAAGAGTCACGGAAAGCTATGCAAAAGGAAATCAATTGTTGAGGACATAATACAGTGAGGCCTTCCCCTATTCTAGTAGCAAATAAGTAGTATAGCGCCATCTCTTGTTTAAAACATTACAATAAGGCTTATCTATGCTTTCAATGCATACATCAAACAAATGATATAGCGCCATCTCTTGTTTAAAACATTATAAAAAGATATACAGGTTGATTATATCAACACTGTAGTGTGATGAACAGGTCATCACGGTACAAATTTACTAGCCTTTCATTACCCAAAAACTGAGGAGCTTAGGGAACAAGAAAATAACAATAATAATAATGATAATGAATAAATAATTATAATTAAATGAAAACTTAACCATGAGTATTGCCATCAGTCATATGTTCATAAAACATTGATTATTTTATGCAAGGTGGCAGTAAAGCAGTTCCATTGAGCTTTAAAACTTATAATAATGTTCCTTTGAATACAATTGGGTGGGGCATACATAGACGTCATTTGCCATATTTCATTGGGAAAATTTTACCATCCATAAAGTTACATCGTAAGAAAATTTGATCTTGATATGACCCGCAATATGTTTATTTCTTCTCATTTTGAAAATAAATTTAATTAAGCCAGACTGAAGGATATAAGAGTGCATGTGTTGGACAACAGTTATCACTGCAACCCACCCCCTGATAAATAGACAAATTTCAGACTGAAAAAATCCTTCCATTTTCGTACATGAGGAGAACTTCTACCCCCAAAGAAAAGGTTTGATTTAATTCGGAAAAAAAAATCATCTACCAAAAAAGAGCTATTAAAGGGTAAAGTTTTACAGTTTTTAAAAGTTTTAAAGTTTACATACAGAATTTCTAATTTTTGATGAAAAAAAAAAATTAAACCATTTGAAATAATGTCCTACAGTGAAAGAATATAGGCCTTGTTTTTATTTTTTCCCTTTTTATGGAAAAGAATATTGATGTAGAGCGGTCGGTGAAATAAAATTATAAGTCTAAACTATACACTGTATATTTTCAGACCTCAGTTCCAAACGCACACACCTCCAAAGTTCCCCTAAATACAAGACCTCTCTTGTTCACATTGTGTGCAGTTAGTAGCAGACGAATTTCCTTGTTGTGAGGATATGGCCAATATTTTGACATTCCTTAAGCCGATTTTGTGGTTTGTGACTTGCATTGGAGTTGTATTATTTATTTGTGAATACTTTGTTTATTATGTTGTAATGTTCCAATGCTCCTGGCCCAGAACTAGCTCCGAGAACTACTACAAACGTGATGGCCATATTAGCGACTCAGCTTGGCTCTTCAGAGGGAAGACACTTGGTTCGTCCGCCAGAAGTCCGGGGGTGGTGAATAGAGAGACCCGTGCCTCGAAACTGGAGCAGTTTGGAAACGTTGAGGATTTGAGAGCAATCTTCATTGCTGATACCCATTTATTAGGAAATCGTCTTGGTCACTGGTTTGACAAGCTTCGAAGGTAAACATGAAAATGTCAAGAGATATTGTCTAAAACTACAAAAACATTAAAAAAAAAAGAAATAATGGTCCTATAAAAGTATAAAACCTATATTATAATTATTATTATAACCACTCATAGTGACTTTAATTTTAAATAAGTTTAACTAGGGAGTAAGGGTCTATATACTTCGTGTGTAGAATCCAGGCAGTCATACACCTCAACACTTCCAAACACCACTGCACAAAAATCACCAACATTCACTCGAAATCGGCATTTAATTTACAAAAACCGACACCAACATATCCATGAAATACAGTAAATTCAACTCACCGATGTTGGAAAAGATAATTCCAAAAATGAAATCCGTAATTTACTGTCAATTTTGGCGAAACAGGGTATCGGGAGTCATTGTGTACATCTCCTGATCGCCGCGAGCGCTGACATCTCCCCCAAAAGAATTTTGTCAATAAAAATTCGGTCCCTATCGCGTAAACAGAAAATTCCTGATTTTATGTGTGCGCCATCGTAAAGATCGATGTGCACACACGATACCAAGTTTCTTTGTAGACAAATGTTTTTTGCCGATTTTAGTCTTAAGACATCGGCGGAATGAAAACAACATGCGGATGACCATTCATGGAGAACAAAGCCACCCCCCAATGAAAAGAAGGAATGCACAGATTTACGCCAATGCTTACAGTTACACCTTTTTTTTCTATGAATTTCCATTGTCTTTTTTTTCATTAGGAAAGCCAAATGTCTTGACTTCGTGATAGAAACATATGTGATGTCCGCGTCTGCCAAGTGTTGAAGTTAGGATATCAAAACAGTCGAGTTCTGAATTCTGGATGTGGTGTGTAATGATTTCTTGACCCTTATAATTAAAAACATATATGTATCTGCATTTTTACTTCTCCCCAGATCATTGCATGAATTAACAATTACATATAGGGTGTTAATGAACTAAAACAGTGTACGATTTCAAATTAAAGTTTATTCTGAAATATTCTAGAAGTGTAACCTTCATCATTTACGAGAAAATATTTTGCTCTTTTTGATTTAATTTCAGAGAATGGCAGATGGAGAGAGCTTTCCAGACAGCGTTGACTCTTTTTGATCCCGAGGCAGTTTTCGTTCTTGGTGACTTGACAGATGAGGGCCAGTGGGCTAGTGATAAGGTGAGCAAATGCACTCATAGCTACATTCCTATACTTCGTGTGTATAATGTAGGCAGTCATACACCTCAACTTTTTAAAACACCACAGCACAAAAGTCACAAACAATCACTCAAAATCGGCATTTAATTTACAAAAACCGACCACTAAATATCCAAGAAATACAATAAATTCAACTCACCGATGTTGGAAAAGATATTTCCAAAAATCAAATCCGTAATTTACTGTTGATTCTCGCGAAACGGCTATCGGAGTCATTGTGTACATTTCCTGGTCGCCGCGGGCGCTGACATCTCCCCAAAAGAGTTTTGTCCTTAAAAATTCGGTCCCTATGTGGCATACACGGAAAGTCCCGATTTTCTGTGTGCGCGATCGTAAAGATCGATGTGCGCTTGCGATCCCGAGTTTCTTCGTGGACAAAAATTTATTGGCCGATTTTAGTCTAAGACATCGGCAGTATGTAAACAACACGCGATCGCGAAACAAATCGGCGGGGATTTCTCTGGTTTTGGACAAGATTTTGACTTTGGATTTTGCTGAAAATATCAAAAGTTCTTTCTAACGGCCATTTGAGGTAGGAGTGAGATTTTTAAGGGCTGAATTTGAAAGCAAGTATTTAAAATATTTATCTTATTTTCCCCCCATACCTTTAGTACACGCGACAGAAAATATGAACTATTTTTGCATTTTGTATTCGTAGTGGTCAATATGACCACTATTCGTGGTGTGAGCAAATGATTGTATAGCCAGTCTATCGCTCTGGTATAAAAGGAAAGTTAAATTGATCTTGAATTGTGTAAAAGATCAGGTAGATGATGGGTTATTTGAACTAGCACAATATAAACCCCCTGAAATAAAAACAAGAAACCTTGCTAGAAACCACATTCATTAATAAGCATGACTCTCGTTGGCATGCAGAAACCAAGTATTAACCCAAAGACTACGGGTGGCTCCTGCATTAAGCCTATGAGAGTTAAAGAATACAGTAGTCAATGGTTAACCCATAGACTACGGGAACTGGGTGGCTCCTGTATTAAGCCTATGAGAGTTAAAGAATTCAGTAATCAACGGGTTAACCCAAAGACTACAGGAACCGGGTGGCTCCTATATTAAGCCTATAAGAGTTAAAGGTCCCCTGTTATGAAATTATAATTCTTGGTATTTTGTACATGCATCTCATATAAATTGAAAAATCACATCCGTTTGCAATAAATACGTATCAAGATATTTTTAAAATAATATTTCCCCCAGGTATTCATGTCCAAAACAGTCTGCTAAGCTCCGCCCCCTTTTAAACCCCGAATTCTCGTTCCGCGAGCATGATTGACGTGTGACGTCACAAACCGACATTGCCGATGCTTGTTTACAATATTGCCTATGTATTACATGTGCAAACTAACTTGCTGTTGTGTATACCACCTCGAAAACCACCTCTAAAGCGAAGTATGCCGCAACGCTGCGTTGTTGCAGGTTGCATAACACCACAAAGGAGGGTGTCAGTCTACATTTATTCCCTAAAGACCCAAATATAAGAAGGAAATGGACCGCAAAAGTAAAATTAACTCGCGCCCATTGGAAGGGGCCGAGTGAGCACAGTGTTGTGTGCTCCGAGCACTTTTGTGCGGAGGACTTCGTCGATAGCACGGGGCTGCGTATGGCATCAAGAAGAGGCCGTCCCTGAAACAAGTTTGATCATACATGTATCAATAATATGAAATTTGGCGACTCTGAGCTTTACCTCACAAGCACCTCTCTCAATTGGTCTTTACTATTAAAAATGATTTTTTTTTGTTCTTGATGAAGAAAAAGATCTTTCTCCATAAAGAGTGTTATAAAAATGTTTAACATGGTAGAGTGGAAACTCAGTATAAAGAGGTCTGATACAACAATATTCCTGATATAACAAGGCAATATTTTGGTCTCAACTTTTTATATTCTTTTTTTTTAAACTGATGTAACGAGATTCTGGATTTAACCAGGTAATTTTAATAGTCCCAAGGACCTCGTTATACTAAGTTTCCACCGTATAATATATTGATTTTTGTTACCACCCTGAATGTAGTGAAAGTGTAACGGGCAATTTTCAACCTACAAACCCCCCCCCCCCCCCCCCCCCTCCGGCAGGAAAAAGGGGTATACATCACAGTTACAGGTTGATTCCTACTTCTCTACATTATACATGTAGTTCATTTGACAGAAAATCTGTTTTCCAATGATTCCCTCTCTCTCTTTCACCTTTTCTTCTCTTGTGATTTCCCTCCCTTTGTCCCTCTTTATGCCTAAAATTCTCCACTTACACACATCTTCCCTCAACTTTTTATCTCTTTTTCCCCCAATGATTCCCTCTCTCTCTATTTCTCCCCTTGTGCTTTCCCTCCATTTCTCCCTCTTTATGCCAAAATTCTCCACTTTCACACATCTTCCCTCAACTTTTTTATCTCTCCCTTTTCCCCCCAGTGATTCCCTCTCTTTTTCACTATTTCTTCTCTTGTGCTTTCTGTCTCCCTTTCTCCTTCTTTTTGCCCAATATTCTCCAATTACACACATCTCCTCTCAACTTTATCTCTTTTTTTTTTCTTTTTCCATTCTGCCAATTGTTGGTTTTGATCTCATTCACGCACTCACACCTTTCTTTTCAATTGTTAGTTTCATTCACGACAAGCCTTGCATAGTAAATGTGTTTGAGCTCTTCCAGAGATGACAAAAATATTCAATTGATTTGAAATATATTATTACTTCTGGAGAAATGTAGATATAGATGTATCCAGGAAATGGTTGTCTTACAATTGAACATCAAAAATTCAATAGGAGAATGCCCACCCCCCCCCCCAAAAAAAAAACAAACCAAACATAACAAAACAAAACAAACAAAACTGATTAGCTTCCAAAGTGTGTTTCATTAACAAATTAAACAACAAATGCCATAAAAAATAACAGACCTCATATGCCATTAACAATAGAGTTATCATTCTTGACTGAGATACATGCATCTTTACAACATCCATTAAAAAAATGCTCTGGGCAAATACTTAGATGTGAACTCAGTTACCCAATTCCAATTTTATTTCTGACAGTGAAAATGAATATTCAATTCAAAATAAGCCTCCTAGACTACTCTTTTCCTCTGATACTTGAAGCAAAAACAGCAATAACATTTTTACCACATTGTCACAGTGTAGCACACCCTCATGTAATAAACCCAACTTTCAGGAAAACTGATATCCATGTATAGGAATTAAATATCATGAAAAGATAGACTGAACAATGACGTACTAGCATTTTTAACATTTCTTATAAACAGTTATATACATGATAAATGTATATGCTATCTAAGCGTTATCAAGTTAACAACTAGACCAACATATATCAGTACATAATAATAAATACAATAAATCAAATGAAAGAAGAAAAAAAAAATCTGTAGAAAAAATAATGTCAATTTGAAAAGAAATATGATGTGAAGCAACAATAATGATGATCACATAAATGACCCAATTAAATAAAAGATGTTTGCCAGTCATTAGTACTGAATATTTTTTTCTTTCAAATAATGACTTTGTGTAAAGGTTTACACTGATGGAACAACAGTTCTGATACATAAATATTTTTAAAATGTTCAATTCTACTATCACCTTTGCTTGATGTTGAGATTTGTGCATGTCATATCCAAGCCCCAGTAAAAAAAAGTATGAGAATAATGGTTGCATAGCTTAAATTAAAGTTCCACAGAGCTGCCCTCCCTTTTGATTTTTTTGCAACGGTTAAAAAAATATATATACATACAGTAAACTTTGAAAAGAAAATACCCTAAAGAGGTAAAATGCAGGGAATATTTCCAATTTAAAAAAAATATCTTTGAAAATCTATCTTAGAACAGTAATAAAAATCTCAGTAATAAGGTGGAAGTAAAACATATATTTTTCTGTAAACATAGATCTTGACAAGGTGGGGGAAAAACAGCAAAATTGTATGTAGGTCTACGCCTCTTCAAAGCCCCTGTTCTGTTCTGATCCAGGATTGAGTAAAAGAGTGGGCACAAAAATGAAAGTTTGTCAAAAGGTAGACCCGTATTTTTCTGGTCTCGTCAGCTTCTCGAAAAGTCGCTCAGTGGGGGGGGGGGGGGGGGGGGGGGCAAAAAAAGAAATTCGCTAAACCTTCAAAAATCGCTCAATAAGGGGTTATTGGGGTCTAGTTTCCCCTCCATAATTCCATGACAAGCAACAAAAAAAATCATACTTCTCTTCCAAAGGGGGGGGGGGGACCGGGTCAGCTGTGCCCCCTGGATCCGCCAATGGTTCTGATGGAAATGCTGCACGGATTCTTGTCACGGCACAAGATGGGAGAGGAACACGTCCTGCCCTGCCTGGCTTTCCTATAAAAGATTTTTTTTTTAAGAGTACAAAGGAAACTATGATTAGACAACTTCAAAACAATGCACAGTGTAGTCTATGATGTAGGTGATAGTGAGGTAACTTTTACTTTGAACTTCACAAATAAACAATAGAAGATTAGCTAATAATTTAGTTGTCAACATCGCAGTGTAAAATGTTGTGATGGGGAAAGAGGAAACAAACGTTAATCTGCACATAGGACAAGAAAATACATGTACACTGCAAATAGAATAATCTTTCCTCTATTTACATTAAGGCTAAAACATTATTTTATAGAATATCGTAATATTAAATAAGGAGCCAAATTGGCATATTGCATCAAAACTGCTTTATATAATACAGGAATACTGCAGTAAGGATTAAAACAAAAAATATGGTGTACTCACTGATTTTCAGTTGCATCCTGCCTTGCCTGTCCGCCATACTGCTGCCGATACAGATAGCTAGTAAGCAGTTTCCATCACATACCGCTCCAGACACACTGGATGAAACCCTGGGTGGAGAAGAAGAAGAAGAAGAAGAAGATCATATCTATTGTCAACTATAACGGTACCTACACTTACTTAGTGTAGCAGCACAAAGAAAACAAGCAAGATAACAGGAGAGCTAAGAGTTTTCTGGATATCAATGTTAGAATTTACTAGAATCAAACGCTACCACCCCATGCACCAGTAAAACTGCCCAAGCCAAGCCCAGGCAGGGTCAGCAGGCGAACAACCAAACAGCGCGGGGTGTACCCCGGCCCTGCGCACATCGAGCTCACTGCCTCGATCAGCGAAGTATCAGCTCAGCCTCTCGGGCAATTTGCAAGCGTAAACAAGATTCATAATACGTGGATATGCGTGAATTAAACTTTAATCGGTAATTTATTATCAAAAAATAATTACCAATTGTGTCTCCCGTCGATATCCTCTCCGTTATTAAAATCAGGGACGTCTCTGTCATCATCAGAATCTTGCCCAGAATCCGACATGTCTGGCTCAAACATAGTATACGGCCGGGCCCCTAATTCCTCTTCAATTTCTTCTGGGACTTGATGCTCCAAATCAGATATATCTGATCCTGAATAAGTGTCCTGGCTGAAGAAGATGATGCCATCGTTGATGTAGGATTTTGTCTTTAAAAAGCTAAAATGAAGGGCTGAAATGGCACGAAGTCGAAGGGATCTACACGCAGCTCAATAGCCATAACACACACACATCGATACTGATCCAGCTTGTGCGAGTCGAGCGTTCTGTGGGTGACGTCACATGACGTCATCGATCGCTGGACCGATTTTCCAAAATTTTTAGGGGCGTTCCCAGTTATTTTTTTATTTTCAAGGTTACAGATTAATGAATGGAATTCAGGTAATATGATTGACAGATCTGGATTCACAGTAGAAAAGTCTATTAAATGAAGTTCCTTTGTAATTCCATAAAAGGGGACCTTTAAAGATTTCAGTAGGCAACGGGTTAAGAAAATCGGTCAGGACTAATAGTTTAATTATCTTACCTTAAAGATATAGTAGAGTTCTGGTCATGCAATTATATTGTGAAAGAAACTATGTCAAAGGAATTGGGAAAGGTTGACCATGTCTACATAAGAATTGGTGTATACTGTGAGGTTTTGGAATCATCAAAATCGATAAGAAATTGACCCAATCTCGCTGAAAAGCACATGTACTGCACTCAGAAATGGGTATATGGGACTACACACACAAGTGGCATGAATGTTCTGCCTGAACATTTCAGCTATTTTAGTCATATTTCGAATATAAGAGCATTTGAAGTGCAATCCTTTTCAGGGGATGTTTCTATTATGATGTTCTTCCAAACTGACATAAAAGGAAAGAGAAAGCTCACAAATTATTTTTCACCTTTCCCAGAACTGAAGATTCCCTTTAAATTGCTCGTTACTCAGTCGTTATATTTTGTACAATTGTTTGACATACATTTATTTGTAGTCATGAACATTCAGCATGAGTTAGGTTGAAGGACCACAAAGATGAATAATGTACTATTATCCTTTTTTCCCCATTTTTTTTTTGTTAACATGCATTCTCATGCTTGTATTCTGTTTTGTTATTTCAATTTAATTTCATGCTTCTCTGATAATGCAATATTTGTAATGTCATGTAATATTTGTGCAATTGGATCTTGTGGTGGATTAGCCTTATGCTAAATAAGTTATTCAATAAAGTCTATTTCTATTGAAAAGTTAAAGACCACTTAACTGAGAGGGAAGACATTGTCTTTGAATTGCGTGTGATCTCCAACCCTCTGCATTCATTTCCATTTTGTCCCTTTTCACCAGGAGTTTCAAGCTACAGCCAAGCGTTTCAGAAAGATGTTTCGCCATTCACCCAAAGTTCATTTTAAGGTCGTTGTGGGGAACCATGATGTAGGTTTTCATGACTTGTAAGTATTCATGCTTGTAACGGAACACGAGATTGATAAGATGTAGGAGAAAAGTAGAATGGACAGGATACTCCAAAATCAAAGTCAAAGGGACAACTGGGCAATTTCCCAACGTTATGTTTTTGCTGAGAATAAAATTTGCTGGAGAGATCTGATTACAGTCTTGGGTCATCAGTGGTAAACGGAAACATTTTGCGCCTGTTCCATTCGAGGCCCTGTGGTGTGATGTGAATATGGTTATGTACATCGTTTTAACTCATTCAGGATCTTTGTCCTTGTACTGACCTAAATTGACCTTGTTTATCTTAATTATATTTTTTCTACAGTATAACCAAGCACAAATCAGAGAGGTTTTCTAATGCTTACAACTCATCTGGTGTTGAAGTGTTCACTCTGAAGAATAATAGGTAATCAAGGTTTCAAATTGTTTTTTGTTGATATGTTGTTTGAGGCTAAATATTATTTATTTGCTTATAATATTAATGATTTCCCAAGCCTTTGATCCATTGCTTAATTTAATGGATATATGCAACAATTTTTTAAAACACAAATTTGTAATATTTCTTAAGCAGTTTGAAATTACCCCAATTTTCGTCTGTGTTTCTTTTTCAAATTAAAGCTACAGTGTATCCATAATGGATATTTTCTAGCAATCAGGAAGCATTTTTAAATGAAATCTGTGTATAAACTAACCCCATGTCTATAAAGGGTACACTTATGTGATCTGTTGCCTTGTTATTTGATGGATTCATCAACTTGTGTGTTTTAGAACTGTTCTCTTGAATGTCTATTTCTAATACATACCGAGTATCTGCAAAGCATTCGTATAGTAATTTGATTCTCAAAGAAATTCACTTGTGAATTGAAATAAATGCAGAAATATCTTTTGTTAATCCTCTACAGTTTTGTACTAGTGAACAGCATGGCATTCCATGGAGATGGCTGCAACCTCTGCTCATCAGCTCTGAAAAAGCTCAGAGGTGTATCTGAGAGGCTAAACTGCTCAAGGTTTGGTCACCATAACGGGGACAAGCAGGAGGGAAAAGGAACGTCTAAATGCAGCCATTACCGATCATTACCAGCTTCAGATCCGATACTCCTACAGGTTAGCGCAAAGTGTTGTTCTTTAAGACTTGTACAGTTAGTATTTGTATTTCCAAAGGAGCCAAATTAAAAGAATATGTATTTTCTGTTTCCAAATGGTTTATTATTCCATTGACGATGATTCCTCATCATGAATTGAGGTAATTGTAGAGATCTCCAAGTAATTACTTACAGTAGCCATAGGAATCACCCTTTATTTTCATGTAAGGAGGTCTCATTGGTTAAGGTTTCTCTAAACTGTAATGGGTCATTCATGTATGAACCTCTCTGAGTTTTGACCCTGGTTTAAGTTCTGCACGGCTGCTAAACCTACATAAAAGTATACATATGAATCCTTCCTTTTTATCAATCGATTTCTGCTTTATTCAATCCAGCACTTCCCCCTGTATCGTCCAACAGACGAGATGTGCTCTGGTGTTGACGGGACACCACTTGACGAGAAATACATTCCTCATGGACAGAGAAGAGAAGTTCTGTCTCAAGAAGCCACTGACAAGGTAAGATGGCTGCCTTTACCTCAGATTGAGGTCAAGTGGGTGTTTCATCAAGTGTCTTGTCAGTGATTTTTACTGACAAATTTGCTCTTAGCCAATAAGATCAAAGGATTTCAGTAGCTTATAACAGTTATTGCAACTTGAGAATTTTAACAACCTCCAAACTTCTTGTTTTTAATGTAAGGCATTTTGAGATGTAAAGCAGGGTCAATCTTTGATCATTAATCCAAATGTTTTCATAAGTAAGACATGACATTTCCATGGAGAAGGATGTTAAAAACTTTGGAGCTCATCTTTCAGAAATTATCTACTGCCCTTTGTAACACTGTCAGTTATGTTATAGATATAGAGTATTGTGCATTGGTTTACAAGGAGGGGAAAAAACCCACAACAGGAACAAACGATCCAAGATTGATATTGATGTATTTAAAATTGAATTCCTACCAATCGGATACTGGGGCCAGTAAAGGGATATCTATCTTTTATTGGTCAATGGTTGGAGAGAATTTCCTTCGCGGCTGGTGATTAGTTGTTGGTGACTTGAGGGCCAAAACCTGTACTACCTCCAGGCCCGTGAACCCCTTCTAGATTGTCAGTGACTCAGTTATTCGAGGAGCGGGGACCTTTGTGTGACTATATTTAGCTCAATGCCAAGCTATTTGATACACAGCATAATCTAAATAAATACCTGTATTTTCATGTGTAACAATTCATTAGATTTTCACCTTTTTCCTATATTCCACTGTCCTATTGTTGCTGTACATGTATATATTTTCGTAGTTCTGTATGTAAAAATGCAAAACAAATTATAATCATTTGATACAGATCTGGTTTCATATTGCCAAATAGACATAACAGTGATCTGTGTAATCAATGCGCGAGATTTGGCCATTTCAAAAACTCTATAAATGTATTATATTTGTTATTTTATTTATTGCACTGCACTTCTCCCGCCTTGAACGGGGTTTACCCAAGTGTTTAAAAATGAATATCAATATTTAAAAAATGAATTCTTTCGTGTGAAATTATTCGCATCTGTCGTTATACGCACTAATAGAGTGCCTCCGTGCGGCTTCTGAGTTTCCTAGGTCAAGCTAAACCGAGAAGTCTGCTCAAAGTACCGAGCCGGACTGGCAAGATTTTGCCTTTTAAGCGAGGAGGTGTTAACTTTCTGTTACAGGCGTATGACAGGTGTTCCAAAGCTCGAGCGTGCTGCTAATTTTCTTCTCAATTTAGGCCTTGTATATATGACCCCACCCCCTTTTTTTTCTTCTTTTTTCCTCTCACCTTTTATAATATATAAGGCTTTGTCTGCTACAGAAAAACAAAGTAATACATAATTAAGTCATAAAGGCTTCTTTTTTAGCAACGCAACTGAGATGGCGTAAATATTCATATTTTGAATGACCGCGCCGTACAAAAAAACAACAACCTCAATATCTCCAAAACAAAATCAGGAATTTTGTATTTCAGAATGATTATCCAAGTTAAGGGGCTGGTCACATATGTGCAATAACGATAACAAGATTCTTCATTAAAGGTACACCCTAGAGCTACCCTAATATTAACATGCACAAGCATAATCAAATGTACACACCATATAGTAAGGTGTACCTTTAATTGAAAATCTCTTAATCGTTATCGGACACACGTGATCAGCCCTTTAGACTTTATTCATCACCCACTTCCAAGAGGATCTTAAATGTTTCTTGTGTGGGTACACGTGAAAGCAATAAAATCTTATCATGAACTTTCATTCTCAGTTGCTATCATGGATCCGTCCACGCCTGGTGCTGAGTGCTCACACCCATCACGGCTGCTACATCGTTCATCGAAACACTACCCCTGAAATCTCAGTGCCTTCATTCAGCTGGAGAAATAGAATCAATCCTAGTCTCATCCTGGTGAGTATAGGTTGGAGAAACCTCTCACCAGCAGTATCCCCTAAATGTTGATTATATGTGGTATTTCAGTGTAGTCGCCCTCATTTGACTTGTATAAAGCCTGGCGCACACTGCACGATCTGAATACGATGCGATGTTGGGAAAAGTTGTTATAACATTTGATATGAACCTTCAAACATGTAAAATCTTCGTGATCAAAGTTCCGAATAGTAGTATGAATATCGAAATTCCGGGCTACTGCAAGCCCCCGTGTAGGAATAAAAGCGAATTCAATTCCAAATCGTAGTGACGTCATACCAATCTTGCGATCGACTAAGATTTTAAGCCGATTTGGCCTTTACTCTAACCAGAAGAATTGCAGTTAACCAAAATTTTGATATTAGTATTCATATCATTATTCCGAACTTCAAATGAGATAATTTCACTTTTTTAAACTTTCACATTTAATGCAAACTGCGATTTGTTCGAAAATCGGGTCGTAGTCGGATCGTATAGTGTGCGCCGGGCTTAACTGTCTCTGTAACCTCCTATCCTCATTCCAGGTTTCGGTTTCTCCTACCTCCATCGCAATCAACAAGTGCTTCCTCCCAGAAGAATCTCTCATCCTCACCTTGTATGCTGCATCTGGTGTTGTCATAGCAACCTATCTTCTTTACTCTCTCATTTGCATCGCATGCCGGCATCGATGGAGGAGGCATGTCAAAGAGCTCTGATGTTTTCTCACAATTATGGAACTATTCTGTCATAGATTAAGATATTTTTTATATATAGATTAATGTGCAATTTGAATGGAAATATTTGGATGAAATATTTGAAGGAGAAGTGGTCAAAGGGGCAAGTATTTATTTACACGTTTCCAGAGAAGGATCAAATGACTGAGTTCTTGAAACCTCGGTAAAAGTAAAAGTAGCTAATGTAAAGCAAGAAAAAAAAAATTGGCTCTTAAAGAATGTCTCTCTTTGAAATGCCTGTATTTTCTGAGCTTCAACCTCGGAATAAAAAGCCCCAAAATACTAGTGGACATTGTGGTCACAGAAAGCAATAATGCCTTAAAAAGGGAAATCCAACCTTAAAAACAAGTTGCTTTGAAAGAAAGAGGAAAAATCAGAGAAGCAGATTGGTGAAAGTTTGAACGAAATCGGACAAGCAATAAGAAAGTTATGAATTTTTGAAAGTTGTAATCACTATACATATGGGAATTTCAAATTGGCCGAATAGGGATGTAGCTGTGGACAACTCCCCTATTCGCTCCAACACACAAAATGACTAAAATGTCACTTTTTTCAAATTGTATTACTCAGTAGGATCTTTTTCTTTCATGAGGACCTATAACAATATGCTATCTCCAATATATTTTGAGTACTGCCCCGAGGGTAAAAGCGCCTCGAAGAAAACAGCAAATTAATGATATTTTTGTGTACGACAAACAGGAGATTTGTCCACAAAAATGTCACAATCGACTCACCAAATTGCCAATTTGAGATTCGCATAGATGTAGTGATCTCATTTTTCAAACATCCATAACTTTCTTAGTCCTTGTCCGATTACTTTCAAACTTTCACCATCCTGTTTTTCTTATTTTTCTGCTTTCACACAAATCATCTTATTACCAAGGTTGGATTGCCCTTTAAGAAACCTGGCTGGCAGGGTGGGGAGGGGTGGTGTGGTGTAGTATGGTAGTTGACACACCTATTAATTTTTAACAAACCAAATGGTCATTGCTGTGTGAAAAAAATATATACAGGTATCTTCTTTTGGGCCATATTTGCCAATTTGAAAATCTGAGGAATTTTCTTTTTTTATGCCTCCGCCCACCGAAGGTGGGTGCCGGAGGCATTATGTTTTCGGGTTGTCCGTCCGTGTGTCCGTGTGTCCGTCCGTCCGTCCGTCCCACTTCTCGTTACCGCGATATCTGAAGAATCATTTGAGGTAGGAACCTCAAACTTGGTACTAGTCTGTATCCCCATACGAAGATGAACTGATTAGATTTTGGGGTAAGTAGGTCAAAGGTCAGAGGTCACAGAGGTCAATTTACATGAAATTACATGAAATTCTTGGTTTTTAGCACCGTTACCGCGATATCTCAAGAACTGTTTGAGGTAAGAACTTCAAACTTGGTACTAGTATGTTTCCCTATACGAAGATGAACTGATTAGATTTTGGGGTAAGTAGGTCAAAGGTCAGAGGTCACAGAGGTCAATTTACATGAAATTACATGAAATTCTTGGTTTTTAGCACCGTTACCACGATATCTCAAGAACTGTTTGAGGTAAGAACTTCAAACTTGGTACTAGTATGTTTCCCTATACGAAGATGAACTGATTAGATTTTGGGGTAAGAAGGTCAAAGTTCAGAGGTCACAGAGGTCAATTTACATGAAATTCTTGGTTTTTAGCACCGTTACCGCGATATCTCAAGAACTGTTTGAGATAAGAACTTCAAACTTGGTACTAGTATGTTTCCCTATACGAAGATGAACTGATTAGATTTTGGGGTAGGTAGGTCAAAGTTCAGAGGTCACAGAGGTCAATTTACATGAAATTACATGGAATTACTGGTTTTTAGCACCGTTACCGCGATATCTCAAGAACTATCTGAGGTGAGAACTTCAAACTTGGTACCAGTATGCATCCCCATAGAAAGATGAACTGATTAGATTTTGGGGTAAGTAGGTCAAAGGTCAGAGGTCAATTTACATGAAATTACATGAAATTACTGGTTTTTAGCCTCGTTATCAAATATTTCTAGTTTTATATGAAAATGAAATGAAATAAATTTTTCTGTCTCCTGTGCAATTTAAGTGAAAAGATTTGTCATTTTGTTGGACCAATCCTTTTTTTATAGAGTGTACATGTATGCCATACATTTCCAATCTGGTGATGGCGGAGGCATAAATTCCGACCGTGCGCGGTCGAATATTCATCTAGTTTTTTGCCTGTTTCAGTTTGAATAATATGGATAGCTTGCTGGTGATTTATGTAGACTTCCCCATTTCAACATGATCTGGCGATGTCACACTTCAGAAGTGCTCATCTTATTCATGACTAAGATCTAAATCGTGCAATTTTATCTAAGATTGTGCATTATTATATAAGAAACAAATTTCCTCTGCTGTACCATCTTTGAGTGTTCATAATTAACTCTCGAAAGTGACAAGTACTCTTCCCACAATTTTATTGTACCAAGAATGAATGCCAATAACGGAGGGAACAAAGTCATAAAGTAAAAAACAAAGGCAAAGAACTCTTCATACTCAGACAAGTATGAACTGTATGTATGTGCTGTTTTATATACATGTACATAACTCGAAGTCGCAAAAGTCGAATTTTACCAAAGTCAAATCAATTTTTTTTTTGACCAAATTATGCAAAACATGTGTTATTTGCATTTCCTAAGTCGAAGTTTGGATAAGTCAAACTATTTTTTGTGGTCCCAACAGATTCCACTTGTGCAAAGTTAACTGTATTTGCTACATGTATTAAATTTTAACATCTTTCAAAAAACCCAAAACAAGATTAATTCATTGTGTTCCTGTAGTGGTTTAGCTATCTTGTCTTCCTGTGAAATTACCTGGTTACCATCTTATCTGATCTTGTGGAGGGTGATATAAAAAAAAAGAAGTTTATCCCATCTGTGAATACATGTAATAAGATCTGATTGATCCAGACAAATAATGATGATACAATACGAATGCATAATGTTCACACACACCCGCCCACACAAAACACATGCAAAACCACACCAAGATATTGAAAACCTAAGGCTGAACCTAATGAAAATTGAGATTTAATGTATAGAGGTAATGGAGACAGAGAGAGAGAGAGAGAGAGATTATAGCAATGGAATGACAAAGAGAGATAAACTTAGTGTGATTGAGGGAAATGGGGACAGAAAGAGATTGATAAAGGGGAAGGAGAGAGAGAGAGAGAGAGATTAAAGCAATGGGATTGACAAAGATAGAAACAAAATTAAATCAGTGTAACTGAGGGGAAAAGGACAGAGAGAT
Organism: Heliocidaris erythrogramma; assembly: GCA_025617745.1. NCBI lineage: Eukaryota > Metazoa > Echinodermata > Echinoidea > Camarodonta > Echinometridae > Heliocidaris > Heliocidaris erythrogramma. The sequence goes on along the minus strand of CM046866.1, from coordinate 33,947,461 downwards.
AGATTGATAAAGGGGGAAGGAGAGAGAAAGAGAGATTAAAGCAATGGGATTAACAAAGATAGAAACAAAATTAAATCAGTGTAACTGAGGGGAAAAGGGACAGAGAGATAAAATGATAAAGGGGGAAGGAGAGAGAGAGGGATTAAAGCAATGGATGGATTGAGAGAGATAGACAAAATTAAAGAAATGTGATTAAGAAAAATAGAAACAGAGATGGTGCGAGAGAGGGAAGAGAGATTCACTGACTGTTAGGAAGACAATGTACTGTACACAATACAATGACATGAAGTCATATCATATCTTCGCACCGATGGATGAGACTGAAATTGATTGTTAAAATTAATGTACATGGTATGTATAATAGTTTGTATTAAAATTTGAGAAATACTAGTAAGGAAAAACAAACAAAAGAGAACAATCTGGAAGGGGGGGGGGGAATAACGGTAAGATTCCCTCATTGGCGGCAGCTAAAAAATGAAGTAAAAGAACACAAAACACAAAAATTCTGCTTCTCTCTATGCTCTCCCAATGCTCAGTTGAGTGCGGGAGAGAGAGGAGAAAAAACAGAGTCGCAAGGATTTCTGACCAGGAATACAATGGAATATAGGAGTGTCAAGAAAAGGGGCGTCACCGCTTTTAATAATTATACATAACTTACTGGCGATATAAATACATGTACACGTATATATACTGTATTTTTTCATGCAAACAAAGTATTACGCAAAAGACACGTTACATTGGACTTCTCGTTTTAATACAATATCGGATCACCCAAATATATACATATCATTTTTCCAAGTAAAAAAACTAACGTCTAAATATAAACATCTACAAACTATATTTGTTGTTAATAAAACCACGCACATCATATAAAAAAGGGTATCCTTTTCGTTTGTAAATAAAGCTAGTAATACTGGGCAGAATTGCGACTACATAATATACTATCTTTTAAAACGATGTTATTAAATAACAATAAGCAATGAGTTAAGTCATTACTCTCTGATAAAGGCTACAGCGATGTTCACCAGGGGCGTCGTGGGGGGCGGTGGGGTGTCATCCCCCCTCAAAATTGCTTTCGGGAAATGCGCTAACTCTGTGGGCCAAAAAAGAGGGGGGAAAGGGAGAGGGAAGAGGAAAGGGAAAAGGAGAAAAGAGAAAGGAGAAAAAAAGAAAAGAATAAAGAAAATGGAAAGGAAAAGAAAACAAAAACAGAAAGAAAAGAAGGAAAGGATAGGGGAAGGAAAAAAAAGAAGGAAAAGGGAAGGAAAGAAAAAGAAAGAAAAACTGGCCAATTTATTTTGGTCGCTCCCTCGGTTAGCTCGCAAAAACACTTTAATATTCGGGCAAAAGGTGCTCCCCTTCGGCAATAGGCTGCAGGCCCCTTTCCCCCGCGGATTTTTAAAGTTCCGATATTCGGGCAACCACCACTTCATATTCGGGCATCGGAGTGAGGTGCCAAAATATCCACATATTTGGGTAGCGAGATTCCCAGATAATGTAACTGCTGTATGTAACTTCTGTACATTTTCACTACGAAAAGTTTAGAAAATTTGCTCGCGCGCTTAATTCGCTCGCAAAGATTTAGAAATTGAAATATAGCTATTCGGGCAAAAGGCGTCAGCCCCCCTCCTTGCGAAAATGGACCTGTATGATCCAGATCTCTACATTATTATTATTTTATTTATTTATTTATTTATTATTATTATTTTTTTTTTTGGGGGGGGGGAGTAGGGTGCAGCATTTTTGTCGGTAAATTTGGGTGTCACACCCTAAAATTTGTCGGCAAATTTAGGTGTCACACCCCCCCCCCCCATTCGAAATGTTCTAGCGACGCTCCTGCTGTTAGCCAAAAGTCCACGAGACCAAATGTCCACGAGACCGAAACCCCACGAGATCCAAATTACAATCTCGTGAACGTTCGGTCATCTCTTGGAGCTCCTGAACCTTCGAAATAGCTGCGAGGCCCGCAATCAAGGGGGGGGGGGGGATTGGCCTATCTGCAAAAAGGTGGGGGACATGTCCCCCTGTCCCCCTGGATTTGCGCCCATGCTCAGTCTCATGGGCATTTTGACTAGTGGAAGGCATATGAGACCGAAACTTTCGGCCCATGAGTCTTCGGTATAATTGGTGCAATAAAACTGGCCATTGATTTATTTGCAAAATACATGATTTGATTACATCGGCGAAAGACAGACACAGATACATGTCGAAAATACCAGTATTACATGTCAAATGCCAATTTCATTTTCATTTTTTCTCTGAGGTACACCACATAAATTCAAACTTTATCCTGAGTAAACGAGCACACACGTGTTTTCCATATACAGTAAGAAAATTAGTATTCTAAAACTGAATTTTATCCTGAATACATGAAAAAAGAATGTGCACAAATTTGATTTATAAACATGCCATAAAAGCTAACTTACACATTATAGTTTCAACGGTTATAATACTGTATATATAAAATAGACATACGATTTTGAACTATAATCAGACACCATAATTGCGTGAAATAATTATGTAGATAAGTTTCATGTTGAAATAAGACGCCAAGAAATCTAGACTCCTGAAAGTAGTCATCCTTTCTCCAGACGTTCACTCTGAAAAATAGAAGCAAAGGAAGAAAAAAAAAAGTAAAAGGGTAAAGAAAGGAAGAAAGGAAATATGTAATTATCTGAAAGTTTAATCATAACATTAACAATGTACTAATAATCATACAGAGCAATTTCCCTTTTGTACATTCATGTATGTTCATACACCATAATTCACAATTCAGTAACCGTTTTCTATACAAAGCATATTCGTAATATTCGTAATATTTTACAAGGCATACCCAGATCGATGGCAAAACTACATGTACATCATATAATGTTGTTAAAACGATCTTCGGACAAGTCGTATACAGAGCTTCATGATGATCATGATACATTTTGGTTTTAACTTTCAAGATATTTATATCAGGACTGAAATTGAAAGTGCTCTAACGAGAGTGACGAGTCTATCCATTGTATACAATCTCAAGAAATGTGATGTGTTATCGTCCGTAAATCACATTAGAATGAGGAAATATAACAGAAAATACTGAAAAACAATATTAGTATAATAAGACCATCAACAAATCCTGTACATGTATTTCAACATTGCAGAAAATAGGCTATACGCAAAAAATACATGTATAGTCTTGTAAAAGATGATGTAGAATAATAACGTGGCTCTGTAATGACAAAGCAATCTTCTGAAGTTATTAGTTATTGGATGGTTATACATTTCGAACAAGTGCACCTGAAAAATAAAGGCGTCGCAACAGAAGGAATGTTTTATTTAAGGAGGGGGGGGGGTACTGTCGGACCACATCTGATGACAGAAAGGTTAATTTTGGTAATACACAACATATTCTTTACTTCCGACTAATAAGACGTGACAAGAATGTTGTACATTTTAATGTTCTTACCCTTATTAACTGGCCAATCTTGAACCCGGCAAGCAACTTTATTGCTTCCTGAGAGTGACCTTTACCGTCAAATGCATTCGTTGCGTCCGTACCTTTCGAAGTATAAAAACATGTAAAAGCTATTTGCGGCGTTGGGTTTTTATGTTTATAACTTACAAGTTAACAGAAAGATATACAACTCAAAAACTTATATAATGCTTTACAAAGCGAACCGGGAGTTTCCTTTAGAAAACATCAGTAATTGATTTAGTTGCCATGCGCTCTCAAAAATGTAAAATAATATTAACGACCTGTATAACAACAACAACAATCTCTGTCCCTTATACTCCTCATTCTCCTCTCTTACTGTCTTTCTCTCTTCCTTAAAAAAATATCTCTCGGGGGGGGGGGGGGGGGGGGAGGGGGCTATTAATAAAATGACAAGAATATCACGAATATATGCATAGTAAATACGAGGATTCTTTGGAGACGACACACAGACAGGAAGGGCGCAGACGACATTGTAATTAAAATAGGAGAGAGAGAGAATGAGAAGGAAAAACAGAGAGAGAGAGGGAGGGTGAAAGAGACTGAGAGAGAGTCAGAGAGACAGAGAGAGACAGAGAGAAAGAGAGGAGAGAAATTAAAGAACCATATACAGGCCTACCTGCTCTCTCCATAATGATCTCCCATCCTCCTGGATGCTGTTATACGAAAAACAGAGGAAATAATTTTAACAGAATAAAATGATATCAAACTAAAAAGTAATCGTAACCTATACGTTACGATTTTATATGATTGACATTATTTTATAATAATTAAAAGCAGATTATTCCCCACAACAATGTAAATCCTACGGGGGGTCAACATCTACGGCATCCTTGTGGGCAAAGTTTACATTCAAAGGATTATTTTTAAGCTTCGAAGCCATGTAGAAGAAATCTCAAATTTCTTTCTTGACATTGCCCATCTATTTTTTTGTTTAAAGGGAGGGGGTCCCACAACTGTGACGCCCCCAATACATTTCATTGTCAGCAAGGCCGTACGCAGAAATTTTTTCCTGGGGGGGGGGGGGGGCAAGATGATCGCTTTCAAAGGAACCCATAACTTGAAGTCTAAAACCCTATTTAAAAAAGTATGATTTTGAAATTTCTGGGGGGGCAACTGCCCCCCCCCCCTGCCCCCCCCCCCCCCCCCCCGCTGCGTACGGCCTTGATTGTCAGTACTTCAAATATTCACTCCCGGTTATTACGAAGACGAATATTATAGGTTCATGTTTCAAATCAAAACTACTCTACATTACCTCCGAAATAAACGATGTTATGTCGTATACAAAATCTTTAATGACGAGCCAACACGAGCCTTGATCGGAGTGATCTGCGACTTCCTTCATCGAAAACTGCTTGATTTCTTCTACAATATTGTTGGTTGCATTTGACTGTAAAATGAGAATGAAACACAACTTATTTTAATTATTCCACCTCTATCATATTCATTTTTTGCCTGATTTTCCCCAAAACTTTCACTTCTACCCAATCCCATTTCTACGAAGGGATAATTCCCCTTTAAGATAAAGAGGGTCCTTATACCTTACACAAAGTGAAGACATGTAGCTCACTTTAATATTTTTAAATTTTTGATTCTGTCTTTCGCCTTACCTCAAGTGATCCAGTTTCCCAAGCCGCCATTCCACAAAGACACTCGTTTATCAACCAATACCGTGTTATCTTACATAATATCTTTAAAAATATAAATTTTGTCCAGCCGGTTAAGGTTCTTGTTGGTAGATAAATATATTATGTATCCGTGTCTTCGCAAAAATAACTTCACTCTGAACCGGCTACCGAATCAACATAATTATGCTCAGGATAACTAGTTCCGTATATATATCTCCAGTTATAGCCGCAGTGGTTTTTCAGTTGAGACATTACACGTCTTGCATAGCTTATAAGGTGTGCCGGTTCATGCGTGTAATTAGACTTAGAGTAAGGGTTAACAATAGCACGCAGTAAAATAACACAACGCCTTCATCCTTGAGAACTAACAATAGCTGACCCCAAAAAAAATGGCGCCGTATGCCTCAATGAACAACTCCACAGTGCTTCAAAATACTCCACCCATCCACTCCAAAATCTATAATTGTGACCCCAGAGTTCTAAAGCGTCCTTGACAATTTACCTCTCATAATTATCATGCTTATCATCAACACTGCAGTGACGTGACATGATCAAATCAAAGTCGAATCTCATAATTGCTAAAAGACAAGAATAGATTCATGAAAATTTATGAGATCATTTATTGACTTGCGATAATACCAGAATTTGTGACTGTTCAAACTTCAAAGTATAGCCATTGTCGACAAAAGTATATCCCATGATTGTACATGGAAAGAGATGAGATTTGGTTGTATACAAGAGTAAATTCAAGTTCAGCTGTGTTATTGTTATTACAATACATGAAGTTCGGATGTCAAAAGTATCGTGGGCTTGTTGTTGTGCACACACAGAATATTTCTCTCGTGACGTATATATGTTGTGGGCTCGCCTGGGGTGTGTATGAATACTCTTATGTGATTGGTGGAGGATGGTTCATTGAATGAACTGTCGAGAAGCCATATATATAGTCTTTGTGACTAGACCTTCAAAAGGTTTTTATAACTCTTTTGTTTATTATTTATCAAATGAATTGGGCTTGGTATTCGACGGGGACTCTTTTGGGAGTCTTGTTTGAGCATGCATTTTGCTTACATTATTTATATTAACAATCGCTACAGTCACTGAGCACAATCGACGTTTGACTTGAAAAGGTAAAACTGACTGTGCTCGACAAAACCATCCAATCAAGCTAATCCAAAAAATAAATTTAAAAAATATATATATATAAAGAAAATCACATCTGGACAGAGATATCTCATTAAAATACTTTTATATAAAATTATCTAAAAAAAAAAACACGACAAATGTGACAATGATACGGCTCTGAATCTTAGACTGACGGTGGAGGTCACGAGGTCAATTTGCAGGATAATTCATTTACCCTGTGACTTGTGTTGAGACTCTATACCAAGGAGTCCTTTGTATGACCAATGAGTTATCACAGAACATAGTAGGTCCACGACCAAGGAGTATTTTACGTAGATATAGGATATGTACAGTTTGCTGACAAGCAGCCATTTTTTTTTAAAGTTCAACTTCGGGTATTCATCATGTTGACAAGATATAGCAATGCCCCCCCCCCCCCCCCCCCCCCCCCCCCCCCGTGGCACCTGAGAACCTAACCTCTCAAATATAAATTAATTGTTTTCATAATTAGTTGTTTTCATAATTAAACTGCATTGCACTATAGAGCCTTGGGAGAAAAATAGCAGTTTTCTTGGGGAAAAAAATGTTCTGTATTTTGTTCAACATGATTTCCTCGCTGGCATTTTTAATGAAAATTGCAGCATCCACATGCATCCTGCATAGTTATACACTGTTAGTCATGGTGGAGTTCCAACTTCTCCTATAAGATTTTCTTATAAAATGGTATCAAAAAATAGTCTCTTTATTGATAATGTGAATATGATCAAAGCAGGCTCGTTTTGACATACCTGCCAATTAGACATGATAATCCTGATTCGAAAAAGGGTTTCAAAATTTCAGTGACAAAGTTAGTTGGTTCGAAATTCAACAAACTGAATTTATTGAAACTCTCACATTTTTTTGGTCTTACATCGTTCTTCGCTACATTACCATTCATATATTGTTCATATTTCGAAAAATGTTTGTGATTCTTCTCTCTAAAAAAAAAAAAAAACTCTCACAACATTTGATTACAAGGGTGTCACTGCAGCAGTCTGCAGTGAGAATTTAGTAGCCATAATTCATATACAGTTTCCATAATTTGTAGATTTTCTGTGTATATTTCATTTCATGGACGCTTGTTCATTTTGTCTTAATCGTGTTGTACATGAAGTCCCATAGAAGGTGTCTTGTGCTATGATGGGAAGATAAGTACATGAACTAAGTTGTAAAGCACGCATACACACCCTTTATTATTGAAGATTGAATAGATTGGTCAAGTTCATTGTCCGCTTATGTTTATTACCTGGCCAGTACCCCAGCACCTTTAAGAAGAAACAATAAGCAATGTAAGAATGCTTTAGAAGAGTAAACACAGTGGCCTAGCCTCTATAATATGTGCTTTATAAAAAGAGAAAGGGCTATAGAGGTCAGTTCTGTTAAAGTTTCCAGAGAAAGAGTAAGAGTCAGAGACAGAGATAGAACTCCAACCTTTGTGAACATTGTTAGTTATAAGGAAATTATGTACATGTAAGAGTCTATATAGTTAGATATAAAATTATTCTTAATGTAACGTAAGATCAATTAGTGTTTTAGTCTGTTGAAGTAAGTTGTGTCCTTGGTAGTATAGTATTGGTACAATGCTACAAGAAGTGTTGTTAATTCGGTAATATTCTTAATATGCATAGAGAGACAATGTGTTTAGTTGGCCGTTATATAGGTTAGTGATTAGAGTTATTAGTGTTGAGAAGTTACATTTTCATTGATTCGTATGTGTAACTGAAATGTATATATCTTTGTTTGTATTTCAGTATTTTATCTTAGAACTTGGAACTTGACGAATAAAAGTTATTTCGCACAATTAAGCCAATACCGGTTCTACGAATATATTTCTCTTGGACTTGGAGTGTATTTGGGTTTGAAACTCCGGTCCTGTTTACCGAGTTGTGCAGGGCGGCAGTCACAAAGGGTATAAAAAGTCAGAATTATATATTTCACTACATTGTAAATGATTAAAAACCGAACTACATAAAATGGCATACTCGTGATATAGGCCCCAGCATACCCTAACCCTAACCCTAACCCTAACCCTAACCCTAATCCTAAACCCTACACTAACCCTAATCCTAATCCTAAACCCTAACCCTAACCCTATAACCTAACCCTAATCCTAAACCCTAACCCTAATCCTAATCCTAAAAAAAACTTAAATTCTTTTTGAAGCGGGGCCTATTTCACGATATTGCCCATAAAATTACATCATACAGCTCGCAATATTATGGAAACATTAAACTCCAAAGAAAAGTTTCAGTATATACAATATTCTAACCCGGACAATCACAGCAAGCGGAGGAAGCGGCACAAGGAGGCGGCATGCAAACTCCGTATTACTTGCACACGCATGGCTGTAAATAGTGACGACTCGTTGACGACTCTTTTCACATAGGCCCCTACAAATAAATAGAGATTCAAAAAATGAACTCTAAACGATAGTTCTTACCTTACATGTTTTCTCCTGAGGTGAGTCGGTACTACCAATGCATGTGACATTCATCGTGATATTCCTATAATAATGTTTCCTTGTCGGGGAGTGACCAAACATAACTGATGGGAGCATATTATACCACACCAATTTTACTACAGCTTCATACCGGATGCATTATCTGTGGTGGAAGCCGGACATGCGGAGCCGAAGATGCCTGTTCAGACTAAAAGAACGTTATACAAGGGAAGTTATCACGGGGTCTGCTCGCTAGTCATAAGGACCGCTATTCATAAAAAAAAAAATTATTCATAAGGACCGCTATTCATAATAAGACATAAGGGTTGCTATTCATAAGGGTAATTATTCATAAGGACCGCCATTCATAATAAGACATAAGGATCGCTATTCATAATACGGAAAGAGGGTTGCTATTCATAATATCAAATCAGGGTCGTTAATCATAAGGGTCCCTATTCATAATACGAAAACAGGGTCGCTATTCATAAAGGTCGATATTCATAAAGGTCGCTATTCATAAAGGTCAATATTCATAAGGGTCGCTATTCATAATCGAAGAAGAGGGTCGCTATTCATAATCGGAGAAGAGGGTCGCTATTCATAATCACAGAAGAGGGTCGCTATTCATAATCACAGAAGAGGATCGCTATTCATAATCGGAGAAGAGGGTCGCTATTCATAATCACAGAAGAGAGTCGCTATTCATAATCGGAGAAGAGGGTCTCTATTCATAATCAGAGAAGAGGGTCGCTATTCATAATCAGAGAAGAGGGTCGCTATTCATAATCAGAGAAGAGGGTCGCTATTCATAATCGGAGAAGAGGGTCGCTATTCATAATCACAGAAGAGGGTCGCTATTCATAATCACAGAAGAGGGTCGCTATTCATAATCGAAGAAGAGGGTCGTCATTTAAATCAAATAAGAAAGGGATATGGATGAAGGACAACCCAATTAAGGCCCAATGGTACTGTATTTAAGAAAGCTCTATAGAATGCATTTCCGGTTTTTGTCAAATACATGTATATCCCTATTTTCTAAAATAGTGAAGTATATTTATCAATGCTCCACACCCTATTACTTTATCTTTCTTCATTTGTTTTCCCTAACTGTTCTTATGTTATTAAATATCATAATTGATAGGATTGAAGTAAATTGAATATATCATAAAGAAATGTGAGAAAATTACAATGCCCCGACCGGGATTCGAACCCGGGACCCTGGATTACATGACCAGTGCTCTACCATCGAAGCAAAGTAACAATCTCACATATAGCCCCTCTCTTTCCATCGAGCGTAGGGGGTACATCCATACCAATTCCATGCGTTTTCAGTATGTTTTCAGTATTTTTCTCTTATTTCTTCCTTTTGTATTTTGTATTTATACAGCATTTGTTTTATATTTCTCTTCTAGTTTGCTAGAAGGGTGCGGTTTTTCGAGAAAAAAAAACCTGCCATAAACTGTGACGTCATTTAAACCTAACTCAGATCTAGGATGCGTCCATAGGCGCCAGAAGTTGGGGGTGGGGCGATCACCCCCAACAAAAAGGTGGGGGCAAAACGCATTTTCGACCCCCCCCCCCCCTCCCCCTGGGCGTAAATGCATAATTTTGGGAGGGGCTGAAGTTTTTTGCCCGAATTTTAAGTTTCCCTTTTCTATGTATGAGCGAGCGAAGCTGCAAGAGAGGAAAAAATCGACACTGTCTTTTGTAGTGAAAATGCACAAAAATTACATGTATTCCAGTATTAAACTAAATATGAGGATATTGGAGCACCTCGCTGCCCGTAATGAGGTGATAGTCGAGCCAATATTACCTTTCTCAAAATCCTCAAGGGGCTACAGCACTTCGTACGCCTATATCCCCTCCAAGTTATCTATGGTATTTTACAAGCGAGGGAGAAAAGCGATTTTTTTTTTTTTGTATTTTTAAGCTGCAAAAACGTCATTTCTTATTCGATGTACCAATGAAAATTTGCAAAAGACCAGTGCGGTCTAGGCCAAGATCCAAATATTGAACATTGATGAAAGTCCCTTTTCTCACTTCTTTCTCAAATGGGGGCACAACTCTGACGGAACAAGTGAGAAATAATCAAGGAATTTAGGAAGGCCACCGAAAGGTGATATTTCTTTCAAATCTATGCAGAACATTTGAAAATGCGATTTTATGTGCTTTAACATAATTATAATGGGGCAAAATATTGAAAAACAAAACAAAAACAGGGGCGTATCCAGGACTAAGTATGCGGCACGTGCCCCGCAAATCAGATGAGGAAAATAATGAAAGAGGAGAAAATAGACAAAGATGGGGCAGAGGAAAAGGAAGAGAAAATAAGGCAATAATTAGACCCCTTTTTTGTTTTGCTTTCTTTTTGTTTTGTTCAAGCGGACCCTGCTCGCCAGCCTCCCCCCCCCCCCCGCCATAACAAGGGCCTGTGCATCATGGATTTTCTATGTTTGTTTTGAACTTAATTCAATTCTATCAAATTTATTCACATTTCTTCATACTGTAAAGCATATTGGTTGTTGTATGTAAACAACCATAGGACCATCTGCTTTAAGTCCTTTAACTTTTATCTTGTATATAAATGACTTTCATAGATCATCAAATTTATTGACTTTTATTATGTATGCAGATGACACTAATCTATTTTTTTCGCATAAAAGCCTAGAAACTATATGTAATGTGATTAATTCTGAACTGGATTCAGTTGCAAAATGGATTAAGGCTAACAAGTTATCACTGAATCTAGAAAAAAACAAATTACATGTTATTTGGTAATACATTTTTTACGTGGCAGCCCAAGGGGGGGGGGGGGTTAAACCCCCTAACCCCCCCCCCCCCCCGTAGATGAGTATCATAATCATGAATTGCTAACTGTCTTCAATAATATATTCACAGCAAATAATGAGATCCATCATTACCCCACCAAACAAATCTATATCACCTGCCAAGAACTCGTACAGCATTAACCCAGAATACTTTTTTCATTTACTGCTCCTAAATTTTGGAATTCCCTCCCTTTAAATATACGAGACAGTATAAGTTTGAGTACACTCAAACGTAAATTGAGAAAATCACTTATTGCTTTTTATGAACGTTGATGATTCTTGTTTACCTGTGTAGTAAAATCTATGGACTAAATTAAACCTTCCAGATCCTGCCCCCACTTTCCTCACCCCCTGTCACTTTGTCCTTCTTTCTTGTTCTGTCTTTTGTAAAGTTTACTCCTTTCAATTGTTACTATTCCCAGCTTTTTGTGTTCACGTTATTTTTCAATGCTTTTGTCTTCGATGGAAAGTGTGTTATGCCTATGATTTGTTGCTTTCCATGGCCATGTATCTGTCTTCTTCTTTTCCCCTTTTATTTCATTTGCATTTTATGCATGGTTGCCCCACGGTCTAGTTTTTATGTACTATATTCATGATTTATCTTTTGCCAGGGACCAGCGCTTCTACAAGCAATGCTTCTATGCTGGTCTCTGTTTTCATTCTCATTTTCATAAAATTAATCTAATGTAGTATTTACTATTGTTACCTTTTTTATTACGTAATGCACTTTATTTTGCTTGTAATGATCAAAAACGTTTCTGCACTAAGATGTGTTGTCAGTTATATTGTATATTGTTGATTGCATAATACATATTGCTATATAAATAGATCGAGCATACGATCTTTAACACTGGGAGTAATATGCCGAAAGATTTGTTTACAAATTAAAAATTCCTCCCCAGTCAAGCTTCTTCGTTTATATAAATGTACTTTGAAAAATGAAAATGTAATGAAATAAAATCTCAAATCTGAAAAAATCTGAAATCCTCTCCGAGGGACTTGGGGTTAATGCCTTACCAAAGGACACGAGTGCATCCTGGTTTCAAACCCGCATCCTTCAGTTACCAGGCCACTGTTCGACCACTGAGCTATCTCGCCTTTCTCTGAGGATTATAGACATGATAGTGGCAACACCTACTATACAGCACCCCCCCCCCCCCCCGCCACCCGCACACAGGCTATGCCATTTATGAATTACTTTGACGAAAATTGTCAGTACTATATGTGCTTGTACCGAGGCAAGATGGGTCGAATGGCGCAACGTGGTCGGACTGACGGGGGGGGGGGGGGGGGACACAAGCGTAGCCAGGATTTTTCAATATGGGGCGTTTGTGAGCGCGCGAAGCGTGCTAATTTGGTGATGAGCACTCTCTCTTTGCGTGCTCCCCAGGGGGGTGAGTGCAGGGATGGGGAGTTTTCCCCATAGAGTTGTTAGGGGCATGTAACTCTATTGTTTTCCCCCTCCTGCGCGAAGTACGAAATCTCTGACGTTTTATAGCAAATCTGAGATAAAGATAATGGCTCGTCGCAATACTGCACTGTATATGTAACAGGGGTGGGGGCATGGAGGGGGGGGGGGGTCCCCTTCCCGCGCAAAGCTCTGACATTTTGTAGCAAATTTGGGAGAAAGATAAAGAAAGATAAAGGCTCGTAGCAAACAATTCTTTTTAGGCGGAAAGTTATAGGCATAGTTTGACGCCCAGACTGCTTTACAAATTGTCCCTTGCCACGCGAAACGCGAAACCTGTGACGTTTTATAGCAAATTTAAAAATAAGATAGCGGCTCGTACATGTATAGCACCTTCTTTTAGGCGGAAAGTTAGTTCGACACCCGCACTGCTTTCAATTATTAGACGCAATGCTGCACCGTATGTATCAGGGGTGGAAGCATGGATGGGGAGTTACTTCCCCCTTCCCACGGGAAGCGCGAAAACTTTTATCAAATTTTCGTAGCGCCTTTTTAGGCTTTTATCTTTCTCTTCCTCCGCTTCCTCCGCTTTTTCGCTCTCGCCTTTTTTAAGGGGCTGAATAGGGGGGCATGCCCCCCTTGCCCGCCTGGCTAGGCCAGAGGTGTATTTGTTTCATCGCCCCTCCCCGTATTTAATAATTTGATTTATATAGCGCTTTTTGCTAGAGGTACAAAGCGCTTTATTGCTTCGACACAGCCGTGAGGTGTCTCCCATCCAATATTATTATTTTTGTTTGCCAAATTAATTCTTTCATATTTGAGTGTTCATTGAACAATGAAAATCATATTACAATATTTTACAAATAATCCTAACCTAATTCCATTATGAATAGCGACCCTCTTCTCCGATTATGAATAGCGACCCTCTTATGTGATTATGAATAGCGACCCTCTTCTGTGATTATGAATAGCGACCCTCTACTCCGATTATGAATAGCGACCCTCTTCTCTGATTATGAATAGCGACCCTCTTCTTTGATTATGAATAGCGACCCTCTTCTGTGATTATGAATAGCGACCCTTATGAATATTGACCTTTATGAATAACGACCCTCTTCTCTGATTATGAATAGCGACCCTCTTCTTCGATTATGAGTAGCGACCCTTATGATTAAAGACCCCGATTTGGTATTATGAATAGCGACCCTGTATCTGTATTATGTATAGCGACCCTTATGACTTATTATAAATAGCGGCCCTTATGAGTAATGACCCTTTTCTTCGATTATGAATAGCGACCCTCTTCTCATATTATGAATAGCAATCCTTATGAATAATGCTCCTTATGAGTTTATGAATAGTGACCCCCTTTTCGCTTTATGAATAGCGACCCTACAGGTATAGGAAATTACACGTTATGACTAGCGGTCCTTATGAGCCACTGATCCTTATGACTAGCGGTCCTTATGACTAGCGAGGTTACCCCGTTATCACAACTCCTTGGTTATACGAGACTCGTATAAAGAAACGTCGTGTATATAGCGAAAGGAATGTACGGACTACAACATTGCATTAAGAAACAAGTTTTTTAAAAGGAATTCTGCTGACACCATAATGTTTTGCATCAGGTTACGTCAAGGACAGGATGGAGCATTCCAGGGGCCGCAAAAAGTGTGTGTGGGGGGGGGGGGGGGGGAGGCTGCAGCCCCCCCCCCCCCCCCCCCCCCGCGGCCCATGCATATACGATATTACAGCTGATTAATCACATCAGTGAGCACTCAGATAAGCCCCGCCCACTTATGCGATTCTCGTACTATACGATGTTCAGACTACAAGTGGATGCTAATTCTTTATCGGGTTTTCGTTATACGACGTTTCTTTATACGATGTTCAGACTTATCATCGTATAGCTTTACGATTCTCGAATAGTCATACGATGAGTTTAGGTAGTCTGAACAGGGGGTAAGACTATAGAGTCCCCGCAGCGGCAGAAATTGCCATACTCTTTTTTTTTCTTCAAAACAAACTTCCGCATAAATATAACTTCAAGACAAACTTCCTTATGAATACACAGAGCTGGATGACTGCGTGAATAAAAATATGATCAAGGAGTTATCACAGAGTTCTGTCAAATGTCTGCTGAAAGCCAGAAGGGCGTTAACGCATATTCTTTAACTCAGAGTTCGCACCCTCTGGCTCCGGGCTCCCAATTAACAGACTTATAAAATATTTCATGTACCGGTACATACAATTACGACATCATGGAACAAAACGCAGTCTACAGATTACAAGAAACAAAACCCAAGAATAATAATACAGCACAGGTCATATTTTTTTAATGCAGTTCGGATAAAAATATGACATTCATTGGAATATTATCATTTGTTTGTTTTTGAATTTTAGTTTTAAAGTTCTGGTTTACCCGTAAAACTTGCACTGCATGTTTGAATTATTTAATAAATTGATAATAATTGATAACGGGCTGCATCTGCATGCCTTTGTGATCAACGGTATTGCACCTGTATACCTTGTGTATGACACACTGAACTGAAATACAAATATTACATGCATAATAACAACTGTATGCTGGTAGATACAATCATGTATATACTTGCTTAGAGTGGTAGACAAAGAGAAATAGGAGTAAAGAGTGTGTGGGCGTGTTTAGCCGTATGTCCGAGGACATTTTCGGACAGAGAACAAAAAAAAAATCATGAGAACAATGGTTCTCGGAAGCCGGAATAGTCCTCGAACGTCGAACAATGAATTTGTGCCTTATTCCGTCGACTGTCCGAGGACGGAGGAACAATAGAGGAACAATACTTGTCCTCGGAAATAAAGCAATACAAGACTGTGTGTGTGTGTGTGGGTGTGTGTGTGTGTGTGTGTGTGACAGAGAGGGGGGTAAGGGAGAGTAAGAGAGAGAGAGGGGGAGAGAGAAAGAAGGAAAGAAAGAGAGAAGAAATAAGATGATGCATACTTGCAAATACCTGTGTGCTATAAAGTAGCAGTGGCGTATCTAGGGGGCAGGGGGCACGTGCCCCGGGCGGCACTTGGAGGGGCGCAAAAAAACGCAAAAGAGAGAAAGAAGAAGGGAGGGAAAATCGGTAGGGTAAATGCATTAGAAATACAGTTTTTGAGGGCTTAAAATGCGAAAATTTTCTAAAGCTCAGTCGCTTTGCTCCCTCGCATAATTATTGTCTTTCGGGATCTCGTAATTTCGCGCCCCCAGTGTATAGTTCTTAAATAGCTTTTTTTAAGGGTTCAGAATTTCAAAAATTAAGATGTAATTGTCGTTGCTCGCTATCATGTAAGTTTCATCTGCCTCTTGCTAAGTATTGCGCCTCCAATATAGGATAAAATACATAAAACAGCATTTGCAGAGGGTCAACATTTAAAATAAATCTCAATGAGCTTTCAGTCGATGTGCTAAATTCCTCGCCTATTTTTCAAGGGTTTTCGTTAATTTCGCTCCCAATTTTGGAAGGGAGAGAAAAGAAACCGTTTATCAATGTACAAAATTCGAACTTCTCTACTGCATAGTTGCAGTGGTCACTTGCAAAATTTCCTTGGTAAAAAGCGCAAGAAATTGTGCTTTTTAGGGTTAAAAATGCAAAAAATTTGCTGCTCGGTCTCTTCGCTCCCTCGCTTGTACAAATAGGTTTGGGCACGAAGGGGGGGGGGGGCGCAATTTCTCTATTTGCCCCGGGCGCCAGAATCACTACGCCACTGTAGATATAATGTACACTATAGAGTGCAGTGCATGGAATACAGAGAAAGACAAGACAATAATTATTTATACATCTATAGATAGAGAGAGAAAGAAATAACAAATACACAGCTTAAAGACCTCAGCCTGACCCAAAACCATGGGCGTTAATCGTTACGTAACTCTATTCATCATGGGGGGGGGGGGACGACACAATAGCCGCCCCCCCCCCCCATGATGAATAGAGTTACGTAACGATTAACGCCCATGCCCAAAACAACCATATATTGACGTAAAGCTTAGTAAACAAAGAATATAATTACCCTGGGTATTCATAAATTTTCGTCTCCGTTTATCCATAAAAAATAAAAAAGATATTTTTTTTTTGGTCCGCCCCCTCCCTATGGCGTAACAACAGAGGAAACTGCAGGGGGTCGCTAGACGTGTGACGACATGTCATGTATACAGCTCCGAGTGCGTCTACACGATATGTCGTCATCAAATTTTCACCCCCCGCAAAGTAGCGTTCCTCAGAGACGGGGCCCTCGTCAGAAAAACCACCGGGGCTCAACATTCGGGACGCTGTTACTCATTCCACAGGAAACGGAATCTCATGAAGTTGGTTTCAATTTGTTCAGAAAATATATAGCTCCCCGTGGATGAATAAAGTGTATATTTCAAAATTCGGTCAGGCTGAGGTCTTTAAAATAAAGGGATCAAGTCAGGGGTGGCGGAGCGTCTTTCAAAATGGGGGAGGGGGCACCAGCCATAAAGCAAAAAACAAAGACCATTTTGTGACATTGGTACATTACCCTGCAGTCAATAGACCTGTTTACTAAGTGATTCAAATTTTATGCATACTTTTGAAACAAAGGTTGTTCTTGACAACCTGAAAGCTTGCCAGAGGCTTGTCAGACATAGCTACAAGTAATGTATGCAAACTGGATTCCAAGTATTGTAGTTCATTCATTAATAACAGGTTAATGGAATACCTCGTTACTAGGTCCCCAGGAAAGAAACATCCATAAATTTGAATCACTTAGTAAACAGGTCTATTAATACGTAATCAACTTCATCTTCTTCCTTTTTATTGTGGTTCCGGATACTGTTTCGGCTTCCCCAATAGACCGCTTCGGTAATGTATGCAAATTTTATACATATTCAAACAAAGGTTGTTCTTGACAACCTGAAAGCTTGCCGGACGTAGCAACAAATAATGTATGCAAACTGGATTCCAAGCGCTGAGGCTCATTTATAAAAAGCAGGTTAATGGAATAGCTCGTCACTATAGGCGCTTAGAGAATATTATGTGCATAAATTTGTATACATTACAGAAGCGGTCTATTAGCAGTTGGTCTAATACTTCATGTGCGAGCGAACGAAGCGAGCTAGCAAAAAAATTCTGACTTTTTTCTAATGCTGAAGTCCTTAGGTTGTGCATAATTTACAGCCATATAACGAAAATGACAACTGCAAAATAATTTTGGGGGAATGCCGATTGATCTTTTAATTCGTACATTAACCCTGCATGTCGTTTTTTCTTTATGATTGCCATGATTAAATCGATATCATCATACTTGTGATCTGCTTAATTTCTCATCATACTTAGAGCGGATATATGTGATCTGCTTGATTTCATTAAATTAAACTATAAGAGCGAGCGAGTTTGGGCAAAATTTTCAGAAAATATTGCATTATACTTGGTGTAAGTTATGGGCACATTCGAGTGAGGGGCATTGTGCCCCTCTTGCCTCCAGCTCCAGTGCCTTACATTGTAGTTGTAGTATACCTTTTACTACATAAAGCCGCACCGATTCTTTGAAGCTATAGATATGCCTCTTTTTGTAAGAAACAGTGTGAAAATATAAGTAAAAGGGGACACTTATCAGAAGAGGAAAGGGTGCTTATCATATAGGTGGGAAGAGGCACTTACAAGACATGAAAATGGACATTAATGAGGAGAGGGAAAGGGCTCATATTAGTTAGGAAATGGGCACTTATCAGAAGTAAAGAGGGGCACTTATCAGATTTGAAAATGAGCTTTTATCAGAAGGGGAAAATAGGTACTAGAAAGGAAAGGGGGCACCTATATCAGAATTAAGAATGCACTTATCAAGGGAGAAAAGGGCACTTATAAGAAAGATAGGCACTATCCGAAGTAAAATTCCATTTATCAGAAGGAGAAAAGGGAACTTATTAGAGATAAAGAGCTAATTTATGCGAAAAAGGGACACTTATATCAGAAGAAGAAAAAAGGTACTTATCAGAAGATCAGAAGGGGAAATGGCACTTATTAGAAAGGAAAGGGGGCAATTTTAATAGTAAAGAGGGCACTTATCAGAGAGAAAAGGATATTTTTTTAAGAAATAAAAAGGGCACTTTTGGGGTACTTCGAAAAGTGTGGGGGAGGAGGCACTGTGGCCCGGATCGCCACCCTGGATCAAATTAGATTGACACATCGCTAGAACTTTTAATAGAGATTTTATTCTTAATATATATAGATCTTTGCAAATCTTAAAATATTTTAGGCAGATCCGAGGGATGAAACGTCAGCGGCGTCCATGTTCCACAAAGTAACGAGCGGCTTGGAAAAAAAAAAAAAAAAAACACTCACACACACAAAAGGCAAAAGAACCCCGTCCCAGAGGAAAGGACGTCGGGGTCTCGTTCGAGATCATACTGCAGGTCATCTTGCAGGGGCGGATTAAAAAAAAAAGGTCTTCATTCTAAAGGGGGGGGGGGACAATCGAGAAAATGGCGGATCGTCTATGGGGGGGGGGGGGGGCTCGGGCCAGAAGTGCTCCCCCCTGGATCCGCCAGTGATCATGCACATCTCTCTTGTTTTTTCGAAAATTAGGAGGAGGGGGGGGGGGGGGGTGTTCCATGTTATTTCATATTTCCCCGGCCCTATACATAAAAATGCTTTTGGGTCGATTTCAACGATTCATATTTTTAAAAATTCAATTTCATAATTTGTTCATGCACTTCAGAGGCTCAAAACATATATGCCTCTTCCTACTGAAAAAAAAAATTGTCCATGATCCCATATCGACGAAATGTTTATCTATTCTTGTGTGTGTTTTGTATTATACTTACTATAGCGACAACATTTAGCAAATGGGGTGAAATCGATACAACTTTGGGGTCTGTGTCGGGAGGAGGGGGGGGGGGGGGGGACTGGGGGCTAAAACCTACGGCTATGATCAGGCTTGACTTTTTGTCGATGAGTTAGATGGTTTCAATATCTTAGTGCATCAAATCTTACGAGTCAAATGGGAAAACTTTTTACTTTGAGGCGGCCATCCTGATGACGGCCTCATGGTGTGTAAATTGTTAATTTCTCCGATATGACTTATGTCAATGTGTGAGAGGATAATACATTTTATTTTCAAATATGCTAGGTTAATTATACAGTTAGTACAGATTAAATACGTTTAAATCGGATCTATATTCTTTTGCATGATTATTTGATAATACATTTTAATTTCAAGTAGGTTTTTTTTTTAAATCAGAAAACAAAAATATTAAATTTTCACCTGACTTGTTGATTTTCTACTGACTGTGCACAGTGGGCTACGGTACTACGGTATAAAATGATCATACATGTACTTGATGTATGTACAAGCTTCAGTTGAGATCTATTTTGTACTCTGTTTTGACATACTATGCTTAAAGGTCTTATGTTTTTAAAAATCTGAATAAGTACTACCATGATTGCGTTAATAAATGTAAACAATACCGATATTTTAAAAATAGAGATGACGTCATGTCATGATCGCCTCTGCAATTTCGCTCTGTTTATAATTTACATTAAGCACACGGTGACTTTGCAGTTTTTGTAAGCTTATGCAATCGGATATATACCGTAATCTATATATTTGGTGGATTAATTTCATATGACAATATGACAACGACAGAGCCTGTCCAAGGACCAAACATAAGCACAAGCAGTGAAAACAAGAGAGAAATGACGATAGAAAATGGAAACGAACGGAGGATTTGCAAAGGAAGATGCAGTTTGAGACGCAATCATGATGATGATGGGTAAGTTGCGTGCCGCATTATCGTGGCGCGGTGCGGCTAGCGGCCGGCGCGCCCCGGCTCACGATCACTGCAGCTGCACAGTGACAGTGTCAGTGCGACTGGAAGCAGAAATTTCAATGATATATTTTGCACTTGTTTTTTTTAATCACCTATAATCATCTGTACTGTCAGAGGTGATACTGACTTACCATAAACCAAGTTGAAGTATGTTGTGTGTCCGTGGTTGGACAGGTTGGGTATCTGGACAGCGAGTAATGATAATGTAGTATGTTAGTCGGAAAAAAAAGTATAATTATATTACTTGATGATTTCAAAATTCAAGCAACAATTTGACCAAATTGGCATGCAATCAAGATTTCTGAAATCTTTTCACATTTCAGTCTTAATGTTGGACAATTATAGATGACGACTATTCATGGTGGTTGGTTCTAGTTGATGTATATTTTTTTTAAATCTAAGTAATGGCAAATGTCACAGTTTATTTTTTGTAAAATAGGCCTAGATCTACATATGTCTTTAACAAGTGTCCGGACACATGCCCCTGTCTTATGATTGGGGGGGGGGGTTAGACCAGACAGAAATAACTGTCTGGTCATTGGAAATTCTTGAATTTTGTAAACTAATTACATTTATTTTCTCATGACCATCATGCACATTTGTATGGGAAGGTTGACTATGCATGTCATGTAAATGTATCTGTTGGGGAGAGGGGGGGGGGGGGGGGAGGGGAACAAGTATACATGTAAATCAAATTTGTGGGTATTATAAGTAGATTATAAGCGAAATAAGGCCATACACTTCATAGTATTACCTAGTATTTTTTAGTACTAGTAATAATAAATAATAATAATTGTAACTCCTTTGTGGAGTGCTCAGGGCGCATGTAGAAATTAGTTAAGAATTGAACAGAAATGTTTTTACATGATTTTTAAAAGAATCAGATGTTATGCACTTTTTGATGTCTTCAGGAAGGCTATTCCATAATTTAGGACACGCATGGTATAAGTAATAGTCGTGTCTACATACTTTGTAAAATTGAAATCAAAAGCTGAAATTACATGTTATAAATCTAATTCAGATGTGTAATTCAATATTTCACTTAGTTAGGGGGAATTCTTGTGTTTACAAAACATGCGGTCATGCACATGAGCATATTTTTTTTTCTTGTAGACTTTGTGATGTGTATGATCTGGCATGATTTTTATGCAGTTTCAAAAACGTCTTCCATTTATTAAATCAAATTTCATTTCATGAGATTTAATTATGAAATCTACAACATATGCCTACATTATATCTTGCCAGTTGGTTTAAATTCAGTGGACTTAGAAGAAAATCACTTTGGTAGGCCTCAATCTATTTATCTTCCTTTTTTCTCTTTTTCTCTTTCTTTCCAGAGAAGGATTCTTGTATCGATGGATCCCAAGGTGGACTCCTACTTCAGCAAAGCTTCTTGAACAAGCAGAGGAGAAAATTCTAGGATGTAAGTGGATCAGGGCTATTAAAAAAGGATTGTGGCTCCCAATTTTAAAGAAAGTCTAGAAAGGCGATATGTCAGCAGTGCCAATGATAGTTTCACAAGAGAGACATTAAGTATATTGGCAACCTTGGTCAGATTAGGAAATAATAGTTGGAAAGGGCAGGTTAAGCCTTTTGATTAAAAAAATGTCTTATTACCAGTATATCGTTAATTGTATCATAATGATTCATGCCCTCCTGCCCACAATGCACCATTTGCACTCTTTTTTTTGGGGGGGGGGGGGGGAGGGTGGATTCCTACCATGCTCTTTATACGGGCATTGATTTTTTTGTCTTGTGCGTGCCCCGAATACCAGATTCTCTTCCAAGTATAATGACAAAAGGAAGTGAAGGAATCTAACTTGAATCAGGTAATGTATTTTACCTTTGCACATTGGCCAATGAACTATGTTGTTGATGTTAACCTTATTTATTTCTACCTATGGCACTATTTACTCTCCATTGTAGGTCTAACTGTGCCCTACGAATCATCCTTTGTGGAGATCGACGATGGAGCAAACAAAATCAGAACCCTAAAGATGAACCCCTCCAACTCTACCAAGACCCCTTATGTACTCATCCATGGCTTCGCAAGTGGTGTTGCACTCTGGGTAATGAACATGGAAGGCCTGTCAGCCAGCAGACCCCTCTATGCCATCGACGTCATGGGTTTCGGGCGCAGCTCGCGGCCAAAGTTTCCCTTCGGGGCCGAGGCTGCGGAAGCAGAGTTTGTTCGATCGATAGAGGAGTGGAGGAAGGCTGTTGGAATAGAGGATATGATTCTGGTGAGTAAAAAGTTTATTTGATAGGTATCGCTAATGGCCTTTGGCAAGACATTAATTTACATACATGTCGCTTGACCCAGGTGATTTAAGTGGATTCCGGCAGGAAGAAAATCCTTCAATGCTACAGCCAGGTAACAATTTTGAAAGCTCTTAGGAAGCGCTTAGAGACATACAAAGTGATATGCACTATATGAGAACAGGAACTATTTGTTATACTGTATCTTCAAAAGTGAGGTTCTAACATACAGTATAGACCAGGTGACATTTGTTTTTACAAACGCACCTGCTGAAGAAAGAGGGGCAGACGAACCAAGACATGGTTTACCGAGTGGTCAAGAATATCCTTTGAGAAGTAAATTACTGCAGAACAGGTGAGGGCATAGCAATGACAATTCATCACATTGTTGCAGTCTCTAAACTGTAGGGCTTAGTAAGTATACTATATCTATCATCAACGTAAGCCTTACGTTGATGATAGATATAGTATACCATAAGAAGCAATCTAATCCTATGTATTCATATATTCACCGTCCCTCTAGATTTTCTGAACCTTCGTTTATATCCCTTGCAGGTTGGCCACAGCTTGGGTGGTTTCCTATCGTCAGCCTACAGCCTGACCCATCCTGACAGGGTAAAACACCTGGTGCTCCTGGACCCCTGGGGTATCAACAAGAAGGACGAGGAAAGAATAGAACTGCCTTACTGGGCTCGTATCGTAGGAACCATTGCCCTGTCCTTCAATCCTCTGTCAACCATAAGGGCAGCAGGACCACTAGGTACAGTCCTAAGTTCACGCTGAACAATGGCAATTGTGGACTACAATTGTCAGTATTCTAGATTCTTTGTTCAAAGAAATTGTCCTTCAGTTTTAAATTGCATACCAATATCTTCTACCAGAGTATAGTTCACAGTGATAAGTCCTGAGACCCATTTCATAACAATAATTGTTATAAGCTACTGAAATCTTTGAATCTGATTGGCTGAAAGCAAATTTGTCATAGAAATGGGGCAGTTGATATTGATAACAGGTTTTATGAAACAGGGCCCAGTTCTTGTTTCTGTTTCAGGACAAGAAAAATAGCCAATCCTAGTCCTATTCAAATACTTCTGCAAACTTGTTGCCCGCATTGTGGAAGGCGTTGAGGTAGTAAATTATTTTGTTACAGATGTTTTTTAATGCTACATATCCTTCAGGTGATCTATATACATGAACATCAGAATAAAACAAAGTTCTTATGACATCCATGGATAGGAATATCTGGCATGTGTCTTGACGCTAAGATTGAAGTAGTTTATTTGATTTTCCCACTTTTTCTCTGACATTTCAGGACCCTATTTGATCAGGAAAGCTAGGGGAGAGACAGTGGGGAGGAAATTTTCATCCCTCTTCTCAGATGACCGCATTTCAAAGTACATTTTCCACTCCAATGCACAGTATCCAGCGTAAGTCTCACAAGAGTTTTGAGAATTTAACCCGTTGATTACTGAATTCGCTAATTCCCTTAGGCTTAATACATAGACCATGCAGTTAATATTGGCAGTGGGTCAAGCCTTATGAAAGAAAATTGTCTTAATTTAAAGTAAGTGTATATTATTGTTTTGTCTTGATCATCTAAATTGGAAGGGGGAAGCAGAGATTCAGCTCCCATCTTCCACGTTGGGTGGCCTGGGAGTGTTAAAGAATTAATGAAAATTGGAAAAGTGAAAGAGCATCTTAGTATGAGTATTCATGTAAAGTGTCTGAGCTGAATCAGGTTTCCTTCTTCACAGATGTTTATGGATGCAGTGGCGGATCCAGGAATGTGAAATAGGGGTGGCGTGAGCAGAGAGGGAGCGGAGGGTGTAGGCGGGGGTATCTCCCCTTCCACAGTAAAAACCACAAAACAGAAAAATTAAAGGGGTGGCGCGCGCCCTTGGCACCCCTGCCTGGATCCGCCACTGTGGATGTAAGCCTGGGTATCTTCCCCTGAGTGAGGGAGCCTGGACAGCTAAATAGTAGTTTAGCCTTCCCAATTCAAATCATTCGTTTTCTTTTATTATTTCAGTGGTGAGCAAGCTTTCAAAGATATGAGCATGCAGGTGGGTTGGGCCAGGAACCCAATGGAAGAAAGGATTGGAGAGTTACCTGCGCACATCCCCATCAGCATGATCTACGGGTCCAGGAGCTGGATGGACTTTACCGGAGGGAATCTGGTCAAGCAGATAAGACGCAACTCAAGAGTAGATCTTCGGGTGAGTTCTTCCATTTGTTTCTTCTTTTTTTTTTTGGCCCCTTCTAAGATAGTTTATTCTATGTATCACAAAGCAAGATTCTAGGCCCTCGGACTGGTCAAAACTGTGGCACAAATTGCACTATTAATTGTTGGGAAGTATGGCGTAAAATATTGCCTGGTCACAAGCTTAATTTGCGCTTACAGTGCAAGGACGCAATAGATTCACATGAAGTTAAAATAGGATACGCACAGTGAGACACACGCATACCGAAACTCTTAGATTGGTAAATGTACCTTGAAATCATGAATAGGCCCACTTTATAGTGGTCACCTCTCAATAAAGGCCATCTCATCATTGTCACCGATAGTGTGTCCTTTTTTATGCCTCTGCCCACCGAAGGTGGGTGCCGGAGGCATTATGTTTTCGGGTTGTCCGTCCATCCGTCCCACTTCTCGTTACCGCGATATCTGAAGAATCATTTGAGGTAGGAACCTCAAACATGGTACATGAAATTCTTGGTTTTTAGCACCGTTACCGCGATATCTCAAGAACTGTTTGAGGTGAGAACTTCAAACTTCGTACCAGTATGTATCCCCATAGAAAGAGGAACTGATTAGATTTTGGGGTAGGTAGGTCAAAGTTCAGAGGTCACAGAGGTCAATTTACATGAAATTACATGAAATTACCGGTTTTTAGCCTCGTTATCAAATATTTCTAGAACAGTTTGAGCCATCAACTGAATTTAGGCGGAGGCATATAGGAGACGCAGTCGCATTCATCTTGTTTACAGTGTAATAGACCTGTTTACTAATTGTATGCATATTTCTTCATACTTTTTGAACAAAAGTTTCTATTGACAACTCAAAAGCGTACCAGAGGCTTGCCTGACATAGCCACAACTAATGTATGCAAAATGGATTCCATCCATAGAGATGCCATTATGCGTAGTAGGTGCACTAAATAGTTGGTAACTAAGGATTCTGGAGAGAAACATGCATAAATTGAAATACATTAGTAAACAGGTCTGTTGCAAGACCAGAATTCAACTTCATCTTTCAAGGAATATATAGAATACCATGGTATTATTATAAATTTATTATCATTATTTCATATTTCAGATCATCAAAGGAGCCGACCATCATGTTTATGCTGATAAGAGCGGCCAACTCAATGACATGCTCAACTCCTTGTGCAAGGGCACATCATGAGAAACTGATGCCGTTATACCATCTGTCGCAGCTGTAAGCCTCCCATAACCCAATCATGACAAATTTTCCGTTTTAAACTGGCAACACTGTTTTTATTTCTTTCATTGCGGCATTTTTCTTATCAAGAGTCGTGAATCTGAATAGAATAACACTGGTGTTTTTCTTCTATAATTTTTGCAAATCGGATGGATGGTATGAGATATGCTAATAGAGTAGAGATTTGATACTGACAACTCAAATCAAGGAGTTCATAGCAGACTCTTTGCTTACAATGCGGTTTACTAAACCAAAACCTTGATAGATTCATCCAGACATGTTTCTTGCAATTTTCAATCATGAAGACTGTTTAATGAAGCTTTCAGACGGTGCACAATCATGCATTGTTTATTTGCTTAAAATTGCGGTCTGAGGAAAGTGCAATCATGAGATAGCACCTTGTCAAAAATTGTCTGGGTTTTGTCATGACTAAACTAATTTTAAGTGCAAAATATCTTATCGTAGATGTTTATTTATTTTGTACTCATGCCATACTGAGGATTGGTTAGATCACACAATAAAAATACAGTGGAACCTCGTTATAACAAACTCCTTGGGACCAAGGAAATAACCTCTTTATATTGAAACCTTGTTATATCAGGGCTAAAAAACAATAGAAGACAAAGAAGTGGGACTGGCAAAATTACCTAGTTATAATGAGAGTTTATTTTGTTCTTTATATCGAGGTTCCTCTGTATAATGCCATATGATATTGTGAAGGAATGCCTCAATTGTGCTTCCTCGAGAGTCTAGACATCAAATCGTTGACAATATTAAGTTGATAAGATAATTAATTGTCTCAAACAAGATTTCTAGCTTTTTCATTGCTAAGCTACCTATTTCTTTTAAATGATACCTTTAGAATTAGCAGTACTCTTCAACATTGTTTCTTTATTTTGTGCAAAATGCTAAGTGCAGGGTCACCATTAGGTTGAGCAAAAATGTTCTTTGTAATACCTTTTTTTTTTAATTGTTTAAAATGTTAACTTGTTGCAAGCCAAATATTTTTTCAAGAAAATGTTGCAACTTATTCCTGTCATTACTGTATTTATGAAAACGTTATTTATGATCGTCTTCACAAAGTCGTATACAATGTAGTGAAGGTTTATATGTTTGTATAGTATTTTATAAATTTTATTCTATCTACACTTTTGATGGTCAGATTAGATATCATGTGGGGTTATAATCGTTCCTAGCATTTATATTGATTAAATAGAGTAAATACATGTAACAGCAATTTGATACTTACAGGGATTTTCAGTTTGTTTGGGGGGAAAATGTGGAAAAGTGTTGCAATCAACCTTTACACAAGAACATTAAGACACAATACACCTACATGTACAGCTTATGATTGTGTAGATTATTTTTATAAGGTTTATTTTCATGTTAACTTATTGTATTCCAATAAAATATCACAAATATTCAGTGTAGGGTATAACTGTTGAAAAAAAGTGGCATTTTTACTCTGGATGATGATAGAAATTAGACAGAGTCATGTCATATGGAATGAAATAGATTTCTTTGGGTCATGTATATATTTATTGTTGATCCTTACATGTGCATATGCGCAATATACATGTATGCAGGTCATTTCCCTCCATACATTTGCAGAAATAGTTATTTTCAAATACTACATGATTTAGTAGCTACATTTAAATGTATATGTGCCAGTTTTAGCTACAGAGAAGCAATTGACAGATTTATGATTTCACCTTTAATCATTACCAAATACTGCCTTTTTAATTCATATGTTTATAGAATATTTTCAAACAGATGTACATATTGTAAATTTTAAATCTATTCATGTAAATGTCAATATGTAATTTTGAATATTTGATCATGTTTATAATTTGTTTTTCTGTTCCTACAGAATCTCAAAAATATATAAAATCAAAGGATATATCAGTTGAAGTCAAACAGCAGTATTGTCTAATAAAAATAGTTGTGATATATGATGGTATGGGAATGGATAAAGTATGAAATCGAACTCTGATATATCCAACATATAATCAAAGAATTCAGTGAGAGCAAAGAGTTTAAAAAGGACCAATTGCCTAAAAATCAATCACCATGAAGTCAGTGCTGTATACATGATGTAAATAGCAGCCAAAGTATAGCAAGCAATTTACCGTTTCTTGAAGATGTGCACATGGACATGGAGAAGCTCATTGGATTCTTTTTTTGTGGTATATGTCATGTGGAAGAAGTTGAAGGATGGATTCGGTGAGAGAGAATGGGAATGGAATAGAGAGAGAGCAAAGCAATGGTGGAGTCACCTTGGTTATCTATTCTCAGTTGGAGGGGGGGGGGGGACATATTCTCTCCTCTCCCCTCCAGTATGAATAAATGCACGTTTGTGTACACCACTGCGAAAGGGAGTGGTAGAGAGATGAAGGGAGAGAGAGAGTAGAAGGGAGAGGGAGAGAATGGAATAGAGAGGGAGAGAGAGAAGGGTTAGGAAAGAGAGAATGGGAGATAATGAATGTGTGATACAGAAGGAATAGGACAGAGAGAGACTGTTAGATATGACTGAGAAATTAAAAGATAGTGATTGGGAGATTGAGGGTTTGAGAAATATACGGGGGGGGGAGGAGGCTAAAAAGGGCAAGAATGAGTGCTACATGTATATAAAGGGGAACGGGGAGGGGTGGGGAAGCTAAAGAGGAAGAGAATATGGTTGATGAGTGGTAAAGGAAATGGTTGAATTGGAAATGAAAGATAAGCAAGAGAATCAAACATGTAATTAACTTGGGGGAAGGTTAAATTAGGGAAAATTATTTTTCAAAAATAACCTCATTAAGACTTCACGAAAGTATATGTTTAGTAGAAGCATGAACCCAAGTGCTACCAAAAAAGCTACATAATTGTGAAATTTATGTATGTCATGAATCACTATGAATACTTACTGTTCCAGCCAATATTGCCATCTGGATTTGAAGTGTGATTAATGAAATGAAAATGATAATACATACATACTGGTTCAAAATTGCTTTTAGTTGAATTTTATTGTTTTGTAACAAAACACAAACATAACTGACATAGACATAAAATTGAACAATAGCAAACTTAACATAAATACAAATCTTGGGGGTCAGTCTTGTAAAGCTAACCCTCACTCTCTCAATACCTGATGCAGTATTTATATCAAGTCTACAATCTTACCAGATACATAATTTCTCCTCTCTCTTGCTGTGATTCTGATTCATCTATTGAATAGGCTTCTGTAAATCAAAGATTGTAATGATGAACTGAAACTGAACATTCATAAACTATGCAACAGTATCAGTGTTGGGAACTGCTATTCTTGATCACATCTAAAACAGATGCATGTCATTAGCGAAGATACTACATCGAATTTGAAGCTGAAATGATCGTTTTGGGATCACACAACTATGAAATTTTTACTGCCAAAATAAGTAGAAGAGAAGTTGCATTTTTGAAACATAAATTGACCACATTAAATATGTTGGGGTGCTGGAAGAATTACTTCAAGGGATGATATCTTTTAATTCACTTTACTAGTAATTTAAACTGGCTTTCAAAGAGATTAGTTTCAAAAATGTCAATTTCATGAATTTAATATTGATTGAATGGAATGTAGGAAAAAATTACCAAATATTTTAATATTTAGCTGTAATCTTTTTTAAATTTTGCACTAATACCATAAAATCTTCAAGTTAACGGCACTGACATGCAACGGAGTATGTGCTATACACCCCTCCCCCCCCCCCCCCGACATGATAAATCTATTGCTTTCTGGCATTTTACGACCTATTCACACAAAAAATTGTCTGAGGGAAAAAGATATTACAGATAAGGATACAGTACTTAAAAGATTGCATTTAGAAAATAAGTCTAAAAAAATTCTAAAACTGATTTTCTTCCTCTTTGTAAGTCTGAGATACCAAAATTAATTTGTGCTGAAGGTGACACTGTCTGTTCAAAAAATGAAATTAACAAATTTGTCTATTGTTTCAAAAGCATCCTGACATCTTGACCACAATTCAAGGCCGTCCACTGTACAAAATCCTCCTTTGAATATATCTTTTACTATGGCTTCGGAACTGCTCCACCAAAGAGCACGCAATACAAAGTCCATCGTTTCCGTCTCCTCTGGTTCTACTTCTTGTCCTTCGACTTAGATTCCTTCTTGTCTTTACTCTTGTCGTCCTTCTTGTCCTTATCATCCTTCTTGTCTTTGTCGTCCTTTTTGTCATCTTTCTTCTCATCCTTCTTCTCCTCTTTCTTCTTTCCTTCTTGCTTCTCCAGATCTCTGTTCTGGATCTTGTTGTTGATGAGGTTGTGAAGGGCGAGGATGGAGCGGATGAGAGAGGCCAGGTAGACCACCAGCATCTGGTCGTTGGTCTTGGTGGTCAAGGACTTGACGAAGTCGCTGAGGTTCACGTCCGGGAGAAGGTTGAATACATCCTAGAGGTTGCAGAGAGGCAGCAAAAAGCAATCATTAGAATCTACAATGACTAACTTAAAGTGTACCAGTCACCTGAAAAAATCATTTTGTGTATGGCTAGAAGGTATAAAATCAACCTCAAAGAACTTTATCTGGCATTCTATAGGTCAACCGTTTAGGATTATAAAGGAAACAAAGGATAACATGAAGGTGCCCTTATCTTGGCGAGCGAGTACAGGTGCCTATAGAGAGGGTAATAAACTTGCAAGTTTTCTTTCTAGAACTAATATTTGAAGTCATATTTTGAATATAGTATAAGACATGGAACCTCTAACATACAGAGCAACAGTTCTTCGTTGATTGGTACCCTTTCTTGAAAGCTTTATGTAACCTATGGCATACGTTGTCATTACAAAAACAAACCTACTTTGAACACAGGATATTGTCTCTTCAAATACACATTTAAACATGAACATGGAGCGTATATATATATATATATATATATATGTATGTGTATGTACAAATCAGTTTACGTGATATAAGCTGACTTCATTTTCCTGACCAATAATTTCAGCTAACAGGAATAGACAGATTTTTTTTAATACTATATTTTAAAGGGCGATTCTGTGCACGGGTCCCGTACAATGTATGTCCTTTTCCTCTCATATCTCATCCAGAAATGAAGAAACTCTCAATATGACCTTCGAATAATGGTGCTTTCTAGTATCACTACCCGTATTCATGGTCATATCAAGAAATTTTTTTACTTTTGGAAAGAAATATATGAATAAACGTAATTGCACGGAATCACCCAAAAGCATTTCAGGTGCAAGAATACATGAGAAATGTAGGTGCGAGAACCTATGGTACTTGTCAAACTTTTTTTTTCTGCCCTTTTTGTTGCATTCAAGGTACTCACAAATTACAAGCATATAAGCTCGCAAGTAAATTGGGAAGACAATAAAGACAAGTAATGATCAAACAATACTATTAAGGTTTTCAAAATGCACAATTATTTCACACGAATAAGTGTATCATCAAGTTGAAAAGTATTTAGAATTGTAAACAGGAATAAATGCAGTTGATTTGAGAAAAGGTATCCTACTAAATAAATGCATACTGTTAATGGAATCTTTCTGATATCTTTTACAGACTATAAATTGCCTAGATATATTACCCTGATTCCTTGAGTTGTTACTGACCTGTAATTGATATATGATAGTGTGGTTGATGGGTAACTCCCCTGCTGCTACCTTCTGTAAGTAGCTACTGATGTGTTGAATCTGTGACTGCAACCCCTTCAGGCCTAAGAGCTGGGCTGTAATCCTCTGTGATAACGTTCCTACGCTTGTATCTTTTATGTCTCTACAGATGGGAAACAGAAATAAAGAAAATAAATGTTAAAGGGAAGGTCGAGTTCTGGGAAAGGTAAAAAAATAAATTGTAAGCTTTCTCATTCTTTTTATGTTAGTTTGGAAGATTATCATAGTAGAAATGTCCCCTGGACAAGAAACGGCTGAACATTTGTGTCTATCCAATATACACATTTCTGTGTGCAGTGCATGTGACATTCAGCAGGATTGAGTCAATTTCTTATCATTTTGGTGATTCCAAGACCTTACAGCATACACCAATTCTTATTTGCTATACAATCAACCTTTCCCAATTGCTTTGAGACACTTTCTTTGACAATTCAATCTCATGACCAAAACTCAACTTTACCTTTGACCACAGAAATAAAGAAAAGCATTTACTACAAACTATATTCTTCCATAGTATACAGATATAATTACAAAGCATTTATGACATGTCACCCCCTAATATACATTCTTGCTACATCTTTACATATTTCTCATGGTGATTTAATTTGTCTTTTCAAACATCCAGATGATTAAATATGATTTGTAGGCACTTGTCTTTTACCAAAGTTTTTTATAATCATAAGTACTATAACCTATACCATTAAACCCTATACTATCATTCTTGTAAGCATATATACTCACTGGGGAGATACCCGAGCTTGTATGTGTATTTCACAGAAAATAAGAAATAATATCTGCTTGATATAATAAAAAGCATGCAATTCAGAATTCATTAAATGTTTGGATCTCAAATAAAAAGTGAAAATAATGATATGAAGTATCTATAATGCACTAACTCCACATAAGTGATGTGCTCACAGGGAAGAGAAGAAAATACATGATAATAGAAAGTAACAGAACAAACTACAAGATAAAGGTTAATCTAAATGAAAGCAATTATGAACAAGGGAGTTTTGAGGGCATCTTCAAAACAATCTGCAGATGAAATATTGTGAATAACTTATGGCAAAACAGACTGCTATTTCCTAATAACAATCCCTTACCTAAGTAAATGTTCTACTCCTACTTCTATGCAAGATAAAGGTGTATCTACTTAAAAGCAATTATGAACAAGGGAGTTTGAGGGCATCTTCAAAACAATTTGCAGACGAAATATTGTGAATAACTTATGGCAATAGCTTACTATTTCTGAAATATTGTGAATAACTCATGGCAATAGATTACTATTTCCTAATAACAATCCCTTACCTAAGTAAATGATCTACTCCTACTTCTACGCAAAATTTTATACTTAAAAGCAATTATGAACAAGGGAGTTTTGAGGGCATCTTCAAGACAATCTGCAGATGAAATATCGTGAATAACTTATGGCAATAGCTCACTATTTCTGAAATATTATGAATAACTCATGGCAATAGATTACTATTTCCTAATAACACTCCCTTACCTAAGTAAATGATCTACTCCTACTTCTACGCAAGATTTTATACTTAAAAGCAATATGAACAAGGGAGTTTTGAGGGCATCTTCAAAACAATCTGCAGATGAAATATCGTGAATAACTTATGGCAATAGCTTACTATTTCTGAAATATTATGAATAACTCATGGCAATAGATTACAATTTCCTAATAACAATCCCTTACCTAAGTAAATGTTCTACTCCTACTGCTACGCAAGATAAAGGTGCATCTACTTAAAAGCAATTATGAACAAGGGAGTTTTGAGGGCATCTTCAAAACAATCTGCAGATTGAAATATTGTGAATAACTTATGGCAATAGCTTACTATTTCTGAAATATTGTGAATAACTCATGGCAATAGATTACTATTTCCTAATAACACTCCCTTACCTAAGTAAATGTTCTACTCCTACTTCTTCTGCTTCCTCAGCACCCATCTCACTTGGGACGTGTTCAAACGTCTTGTTGGTTGGTGTTCCATCCTAAGAAAATATCACGAGAGAAATAAAATGAACAAGAATGAGTCAATAAACATTTCCATTTACATCTTTTTTTTTTTATTTTGTGCAATTGGGAAGTACTCAAACATCTTTCTGTTTTTTTCTAGAAAAAAATTGAACAGATGATTTAGATGATAAAGAAAATAAGAAAATGATTACATAAAGAAATGATGAAGAATCATGTAATTTTCCTGGCATGGTCTTTTACTTTCTAGAGGTACACTCAGACCAGAACTTTGCACTGGATATGACGTACATGTCTGGGTTGGTACGATTTAAATCAACTTGATTTAAATCGCCATTCAAATCGCCTTGATTTTTTTTTCTTCAAATCACTGATTTAAATAAAAAACAAAGAGATACTTAAGAAATTTTCATTAATCACTCAATAATCATTGCTTGATTTCTCTTCTTTTTTTTTCTTCAATTAGAAGCTTAGCATTTCTCTTTGGTCCTCAGAACACTAGAAGACTCTTTTACTCATTTTAATATTTAAACATACACACTGTAGGCATCATTACCTAGTATAGAAATCCTTCAATTATTTGGAAAACTTGAATGTTAACAGTGCAAATGCCTACTTGCACATATATACATGTATGCCAAGTTATATACATGTATTGTATATCACAACTGATACCTAAAACAGTCATGTGTTTGTACTCAACAAAATACTGCATTTACATAAGATTAGAATACTGTATGTACCTCTGGATACGTTTCTAGCATGAGAAAACGAGGATATATTTTTTCACTCACATCATGTACTTCCTCTACTGCATAGTAAGCCTCTGTTGGCAATCCAAGTTCCTTAGGTTTGGCATCAATGATACATAATACCTATGGGGGAACAAAAACAGTATTATATTAGCATTTTATCAGTATCTAAAAACAAAACAGTGATAGGTAAGGCCAAATGGACATGTATACAATAATCCATACTGGGCCCTGTTTCATAAAACTTGTCATCAGTAAAAACTGCTACATTTCTACGACAAATTTGGTCTCAGCCAATCAGATGCGAGGATTTCAGTAGCTTATAACAGTTATTGCAACTTGCTCGTTATTGATAACAAGTTTTATGAAACAAGGCCCAGATCTACCAGGAAGTTATAGTTGTCTTCAATTATATTCTCTTGTGGAGAAGGTTTACGGTTCACCATGTGTGTTGGTAGGAGGAAAGGGAAAAAGGAAATTAGAGATGGATAGACGAGAAAGGATGACAAGAGAGAAAAGAAGAAATGATCTTTCGTGACAATGGGTGAAGTCCTGAAAAGGACTGTAGACCAGATGAGATGAGATGAGAAGACTTGGTTGAAGATCGATGGATGAGCAGCGATGGATTGAGTAGCGGAGGTTTGAGTAGATGAGGCTTGAGTAGGAGGTTACTCGACGTTTCGGACAGGTTGACTGTCCGTCATCAGTCATCACAACGGACAGGTTGACTGTCCGTCATCAGGTCCTTTTCAGGACTTCACCATTGTCACGAAAGATTATTTCTTCTTTTCTCTCTTGTCATCCTTTCTCGTCTGTCCATCTCTAATTTCCTTTTCCCTTTCCTCCTACCAACACACATGGTGAACCGTAAACCTTCTCCACGTTATAAGCTCCACCATGCAAACCTTCAAAGATCATCTTCAATTATATTCTCCTAACAAATAAATCATAAATCCTCATAATTCTAGCAAAAATGGTCAAATTTTGCAGCAAATTGTGTTTAGTTTCATAATGGTTAAAGTCTCTCAGAGATTAAGATTCATAATCATACTGTACATCTAGCTTGATACATTGTACATTATTTAACATGTACGGTACATGCTACAAAAAGCCATTTTATCTTGATTTCACATCAAAGGTACAGGGGAGCGTTTCATCAAGCGTTTTGTCAGTGATTTTTACCAACAGCTGTTATAAGCTACTGAAATCCTTGCATCTGATTGGCTGAGAGCAAATTTGTCTGTAAAAATCACTGACAAAACAGTTGATGAAACGCTCCCCAGATAAAATCTTTAATTCTACCTCTTTCCTTGAAGCACCAAACGCGAACGGATGGTCACATGTCATCACTATTTATTTTTAAAGAGAAGGTTGAGTTTATGGGCAAGATGAAAAATAATTTGTGAGCTTTCTCATTCCTTTTATGTCAGGATTGCTCTTAAATGTGAGTGCAGTCCCATATACCCATTTCTATGTGCAGTACATGTGCTTTTCAGTGAGATTGGGTCCATTTCTTATCATTTTGATGATTTCTAAACCTCTCAGTATACACCAATGCTTATGCAAACATGATCAACCTTTCCCACTTGCTTTGGGACAGTGTCTTTCACATTGTAATCGCATGACAAAAACTCAACTATATCTTAAAGGTACCAATATACTTTTCTAGGATAACAATTTTCCTCCCCACCGGCAAATTATACAATTTACTTACAGAGTTAGGGCAGTATTTCCTGATGAGTTCATTGACAGCAATGTCATTTTGATGGAGCTTAGGACCTGTATGGTACCACCCTACTATCTTTTCCCTTGCTGTTAAGAGAAAAACAAACAAAACACAAACAAACAATAAAAAAAAGTTTTACATATTTACACTAAAACTGTCATTCAAACGGTTATACATGTACATAGAGTTAGATTACCTTGTTCATGGCTTGAGGTGTTGTGGTTCTAATGGGTTGATATAATAATTAGCAAGCCTGGGTCCTGTTTTCATAAAACTTGTTATCACTAACAATTGCCACATTTCTATGACAAATTTGCTCTTAGCCAATCAGATGCAAGGATTTCAGTTGCTTATAACTGTTATTGCAACTTGTTATTAATGACAAGTTTTATGAAACAAGGCCCTGAACTCATACATGTATAAAGCAAGGTCTATATGGTGCTGATCAATGCTGTTGGTCATCCCATGTCTTATGCTGATTAGCTTAACTTTACAGGTCGTAAGTCTTCGTTCTACAAACAGAAGTACTTTGTACATTTTCTGTAAAAAAGAACCCAAAATTCTACAAAATCCATTTTTCACCTGACACTGCAGCAAGATCAATTAAATTGATATTGCTGCAATAAGAAAGTTTTATCCCGTGAGGCATTCGGCAACAACAATTGTTAGGAAAGAGCATAAAAACAATGAACAAAGTACACAAACTCTACATTTCTTGTCACAACGAGCTCTATTTTCTCATAGTTGCCTTCCAGATAAATGTATATATGACATCTCATTTGAATAGAGAAGCTTATATATTTTGAATTTGAAGAAGACAAACAGAATACTGTAGCCTTTGAAAACCCCTTGTCCTGGATGGGGAGTGGTTGGTTGGTGGGTCGCTTACCATTGACTTTCTTGAACATTGTGTACATGTTCTCCAGGTAGTCATGATCCAAGAACCACACAGAGGAATCT
Source organism: Heliocidaris erythrogramma (assembly GCA_025617745.1). Classification (NCBI taxonomy): domain Eukaryota; kingdom Metazoa; phylum Echinodermata; class Echinoidea; order Camarodonta; family Echinometridae; genus Heliocidaris; species Heliocidaris erythrogramma. Next base: position 33,909,906 of record CM046866.1, on the reverse strand, counting down.
TTGTCATCTTCATCAAACGGAACTGAGAAGAGAGAGAGAGAGAGAGAGAGAAAGAGAGAGAGAGAGAAAGAGAGAGACAAAGAGAGAGAGAGACAAAGAGAGAGAGAGAGAGAGAGAGGATATAAACATGGTTTCAAAAGTGACAGTATGCAAATATAGACTAATTTCTAACATTTCAGATTGCTGCTTTGTCTTCCTAAAAGTGTGTCTCTCTGAGCTACCCAGGTCACCACGCTAGCTTCACGGCTCCTGCAAAGTGTTTTATCGACACGGCCATTGATTCCAATGAGCTTACATGAATTATTTCACTTAAAAGCTCTCGACCACTCTAACAATTTTCCAATGAATTTAATTAGATCATAGCCTTTCCTGTACAGAAAAATCTTTCTATTTGTTGTTGTTTTATAACATTTTTTACTTATGAGGTAGGAGAGGGATTCAGTGAAGTCCGACGCAGTCTCAGTGCACTCGGTTCTTGTCGGATGTCATTTTTTGTCACTCCAGATAACCTTGTACATGATGAGTGCCTGAATCATGTGGATGGAACCACTGAACCCTGTGTCATATAGACCTCTACACATGCAGGTGGATTATGGATAATCTTGCACAAGTAGTGCTAAACTCGTGAACTAAACGAGTAAGTGCTGGTCAGATTTTAATGAAAAATAAGGACATTCTTCTTCTTCTTCTTCCGTTACAGTACAGTCCACCATCAGGTGTATTGTCGTACTGTTGAGGTGCAGTGCACCAGATCGACGTTGCTCTATCCTTTCAATTGTTGAACGCCAAACAAGGTAGCAGCAACTCCCATCTTTTAACGTCTTTTGGTATGACGCGGCCGAGGTTCGAACCCACGACCTCCCGATTGTGAGGCGGACGCTCTACTGACTGAGCCAACACATCGGTTTTTTGTGGGATTGGGATGTACAGGTGTACCACTACACCGGGGTAACATTTAGGAATACATAAAGTATACCCACATAATATGTGTCCTGACAGGTTGGATATCCAGTCAGAGGATTTCAAACAACAATTTGAACAAGTTTGCATGCAATATTTCAGGAATATTTTCTAACACTTATGTTGGACAATTATTATGCATGACTAGTAATGTTCATGGTGGTTAGTTTTATTTAATGCATATTTTTCGTGACATTCGATGGCAAACATGACAGCTTTATTTTTGTTAATTTTCCAGAAACACAACTTCCCATCCTAAATAAAGCCTAAAGGTTGTCAAGTGATAAGTATCAAGAAAAGAATCTCAAGAAAACCTTTTTGTTGATAATAAAGAAAATTACAGTCTACACTACAGTCTACACAGAGATATTTATGTATTTTGTCACATTCGACTCAGATAAATGCAGAGACCACAATTTGTGATTTCCTAACAAAATAAATGAAGTGATTGTGATCAATTTACCTGCAAAACAATTTGCAATATCAAGCACTCCTTGTCTCCACGATCCCAGTAAAACACCGACGACTCGTCTTTGATTTCGTATCCTGTTGAAATGATCAACGACACTAAGAAGCACTAGTGGATGGACAACCACTTTCTTTATTTCAATTGTCGGTGCAGACATCATGGACAGCAATTCTAGTGAAGATTTACAATGCCAATTTTTCACACACTGATTTTTGCACGTGTGGGTCTGAGAAGCAAGTTGAAATGAATTGACAATAAAACAGCTGACAAATTTCAAACATAGATGGCGCTACAACAGAAAGTTGAACAGAGCTCAGTGATGGGAAAAGGTCACAGGATGACTTGTTTCATTGCACAGAGGAAAGATAACATCGTGATTGACACTATTCTAGAGAAAATTCGGTGCCCTAAAATAAAATGAAAAAAGAGAGATGTAGGCTTTTTAAAGGAAATGTTTCGCAAACATGATTAATAACCTTTATTTCTTCAGAATTATGTTTAGAGGTTTAGAGATATAACTACTTTGACCGTTGTGCTGGTGACGGTTAGTTCATATCGCACTTCAATGCAGAATCTCTACAGAACTTTATTTACAATTGTTGTATTACGGTTTTACCTATCTTATATTACTTAAAAGATAACTGCTGAATTTTCTAAATTTTGAATGTTTTATATCAAATGTTTCATAAACATTCTCCTTCTTCTTCTTCTTCTTCTTCTTCTTCTTCTTCTTCTTCATAGCAATTTGTCATGATATATCAAATCCACCTCTGGTCATTAGATGGCGCTATACCACTTTGGCCCATGGACCATGGACCAACTACAAAATCAGTGATCAATTTCCCCAACATACGATATAAATTATAAAATATCATGATTAGGATGACTATTATACAGCGTTAATTCTTCAATTACAATGATACTATATTTTGAACTAAGCGCTTTAAGAATTTATTGATCCAGTTGATCAAAATAATGAAGCTAAATGCATGCATGAGAAGTAGTCCTGTCTTACAGTGTATCGTCGTAATGTTTATTTATTTATTTGATACACGACTCTATATCCGAAAAAAACAACAACAAAACAATGTTCAAGTTTGAGTAATCCTTCTCTAAACAGGTGTCAGGTATATTTTTGTGGTTTTATTACTGATGTGGACGTAAGATTCAAGTCCACCAGCTTGTTGGTTTCTATCGACGCTCAATTAACGTCACAATGCAGAGTGGGCGTGGTCTCTGTCTGAGGCTGTGGTAGCGGTGGTTCATCCTAATTACCCGTGACCGCCCCGAGTCTCGTAAATCTATCAATCCCAACATTTTCACCCCAAATCTTAAAAACATGGAAGCTTTTATGGTGTTGTGTTCGAGTTACTATACTTCAGAGCAAGGAGTTATCGCAGAACTGCTCTGTGATAACTCCTTGTTCAGAGTGAAAGCGAGAGTAGGTCGGGGAAAATTTTTAAAAGCGTACAGAAAGAATTATGGCAAGGAAACCTTACTTGACGATCAGCTCAGAATATAGTGTTCCCTCCCAACAAAATAATGAAAATGTTTTCTGGATGATGAGCATGAAATTGAAAAATGGGGAGGATTGTTTATTTATGGTGATTTGATGACGATTGAATTAAATTATATTGACTGATGTTAAATGATAATATAGAAGGAGACTACACAAGGTGAGGGGAAAGGGAGAGAGGTGAAGGGGTAGAAGGGAAAAAAATAAGAGAGAGAGAGAGAGAGAGAGGGGAAGAAAAATAAGAACAAATAAAAATAGTTTTCTTTAACATAAGAGAGAGAGAGAGAGGGGGGGGGGGGTAAAAGGGAAGATTATATTTAATTTATTATTTATCAAATATATTTATTACCGGATGACAAGTTGTAGGACTGTTTTACATCTTGGTCTTGGTATCAAATCATGAATATATTATATAAAAAGAGAGGAAGGGAGAAAGAAATGAGATAGCGACAGAAGAGAGAGAGAGAGAGAGAGAGAGAGAGAGGAGTAGACAGATGAGGTAGGACAGAGAGAAAAAACCGTATACGGCCAACTCGATGTTAGTAAATCTTCAAAATTGTCACACACCATTTTTATTTCCAACACGCTGCCAGACTCAATCAGAGCCGCCACAATGACGTGTTTGTTTTGAAAGAAGTTGACATTAAAACGACATTTTATGCCAACATTTCAGACCTCTCTCGGTCTTATTATGGTTTGCCGAACTACCAAGGGGCTGCGTGTTCTAGGGGCCTTCTATATCACGCAACAAAACCATTCTGAATCTATTTTGCGCATTTTCACGTTCCTCCTGCTCCCATGTTTCTCACTCATCCAACACGATCGCCCAACAAGATTATTTTATTGATAAAAACAATGCCATATTCAGATTATCTCTAGCCTATCGGATCCGTCATCGCCAAAGATCGAGTCCGATTAAATTATAAAACATGTTTTGTTTTGCTTTTCGCATATCCACAGTTATCAAGGTTTAGTGAAGTTAAACTTTGACTCTGATGTAGAAATTAATGTGCTGTCATTTATACATACCGATCTTATCTGCATTCTATGTTGTACTTACACTTTTATTATGACTGTATCATTTTTTTAAATTTAATCAATTAATAAATTTTATTGAAAGGACCGATGCGCATTCCTGGATTGGGTTGACGATAATGGCTTTAAGCGTAATAAGGGATAGCAGAATAAAGCAATTTGTTCTTTCTGTTAGAACAAGTAGTATTTCATATTTGGAATTATTATCTATTTCTATAGTAGTCAGTCTAAATGCTCTGACTTTCTTTCTCTTCCAACTTTTATATTAATCCCCGTTGTTTGTTACCACTGGAATACTGTACTCATGGCACGAGTGCATGTTGTGATATATTGGCTATGTCCGTGAAGCAATGCAGAGACTCTTTCGTGTTGTGTGGGCTCCTGTGCTGCCTCCACCAAAAAATCTCCTGGATTTTCCATTTCATCTGAAAGAAAAGCAGTTGCAACAAATATTTCGAAGTCTTTACAAAAAGCTTGTCACCTCTTCGAAACACGAAACACATCCTGTCACGGTAGTGCAGTATGTTCTTGGAAAATGTAAGCTATATATAGCACGCACGTATTTCACAAACCTTGTTGGTGAGCGGGAATACACATGTATTTTCATTCTCGCTATCTTCTTCCTTTTCATATCTGAAACACTGCATCACAAGGTTGATGGTTTACATGTCGGGCTTGTTGTAATATTTTACAGTTTTGAAAAGGAAAAGAAAAAATATAAAGAGGTAATAACGAAATCAGTTTAAGTGCAGTACAAGGAAATGGCGCCCGAAAAATACGGCGAAATGAGGAGAAAGATGTTTTCTTCGGCGGGAATGTACTATATTGGCAAAGTTATGTATGTATGCTATCAACTTTGGGTTATTTTATAGCTAAATGGGTAACTGATAACATTTCACTGAATAATGTGGAAAAATGCGAAAAAATGCATGGGCAAAAACAATGCCAAATATCATTTATGTTTAGGGGAGGCGGTGTTTGGGGATTTGACGCAGGAGGGGAGGGGGGGGGGGGTGCTGCACCCTTAATTGGTCGACACCTCTCTTCCTGCTCACATACCATTTTGGGCCGAGGTCATTATGATTCAAATAAAATAGAACCAAATCAAACCCATTTACTGATGATATAGAATAAATGAACTTAAAACGCAATTCATGTAATGATACATAACATAATTTTATAAATTAATGAGCTGAACTCTCAAAGCATATATACATACTGCATCACCCTAACTTTGTGGAATTGATGCAGACATGCGCGGTGATTTCTTGTCACGGCCCGGGGGGGGGGGGGGGGGAAGCACGAGGGGGGGGGGGGCTAGCCTTTACCATTAGCTGCTCTACAACCTTCTAAATTTCGGGGGGCGTCCCCCCGTCCTCCGTGGATGCAGAAGACAAAAAGTTTATCCGAAGTTTATAAGATAAAGAAGATTCGTTCTAATCCTGGAAGCGAGACCGAGGCCCTCATCTCACTCGTCTAATGTTCGACCTCCTCAAAGGCTCGCTCACTCTCCTCAACTCGCTCGTCAATCCTCATCATTTCTTGGCGTCTTCGCTTCTCATCAGTATACCTCGATCGTCATCAGCATCATCACCGCCTTCATTCACGGTCTTAGCTTTCAGACATCTTTTCAAAGACTATCAAAAGAGCAGTGTCCAATCATAGTCTGCTATACTAATGAACCGAGATTAAGACTAGAGAATGAATTTGTATGCCCTTTAACAGTGAAATAAGACTATTCAAAGAGAGATAAGGGTAATTTATCGATGTTAAGTAACAAGCGATTGCAGTGTTACAAACAGTGATGGGGAGGGTTTGGGGGACAGACTATCGACTCTCATCTTGAATGCCGCACGGAGCATCCCTCCTCCCCGCATCCCAGCTGGCGTGTAAGGAGCAGAGAGAGGGCGGAAGAAGCACCCAACCAACATCTCTATCAACCCCAAATGAAGAAATAAAATAAAGAAAAACGAGGAGGAAGATGGCGATCGACCTCTTGGTGTTTATTTGTTCGGGATGAAGGTTTTTCATGGCGGCTTATTGCCAGCGAACGACTGTTTGTTTGTTCGAAAAGAGTTTCATTCTACCGTGCCATCCGAGCGCCCTGCTCCTTGTCTGCCCGTGCTATTCACAGCCATCACCAGAAATATCATCTCATGTAAGAACTTTGGTACAAGGTGGATAAAAAGATCACAGTCTTTTCTCTTTCATGAATGTATTTTATACTTCTCCGATCTACATCATTGCTGGTTGTCTGTTATATATTAATTTCTGCAATGAAGACAAAGTTAATGACCTTTCCTTTGCCATTTTTAAACGAGAAAAAAGCTATTTACGATGAAAAAAGTCTGTAACATAAGCGTAGCCCCCCCCCCCCCCCACAAAAAGGGGGAGGGCACAGTGCAATAGTCCTTCCCCAAATATAGGATATTCTAAGAGAAATTTTATCGGCTCTAGTGGGAAATGAAGGCCTGCCTTGCTTGTTTAGTCTTACCTAAATTTGTCGGCGGATATTTTGTTTGGGCTGCCAACATGAAAAATCTGGTTTTGCCTAATGCCCTTGAATAATTCACACTATTCTTACACCATATTAATTCCATTAATTGAATTACAGTTAAAGACATATTTTCTTCGAAATATACTATAGGTTCATGCATCTCGCGCAATAATAATTATTTTTTAACTCTGTCATGCCAAAAACAAATCGTCATTCTTCTTTCATACAATTAATTTAAAAAGAAGTGCTATAAAGAAATTCAGTATCATATTAGAAAACAAAAGAAAGAATTGGAAAGAGAGAGATTGATAGAAGAAGAAAAAAAGAAGTGGATTTAAAAATGAATATTCTCACGCAGAAAATCACACAATAATATTTTGCAAATTGTATTCAAATCAACATTACAAGTTTCGTCACCCTGTCTTTTTACCATTTATTTCATCGATTCAGGTGACTTTTACCACTTTGTCCCAAAGGGGATTTCTTGAATCGCCGTGTACTTTGACTTGATCATGGACTTGGAGAACATTTTGTGTCCTCATCAGTTTTATTAGCTAGAGAAACTCGAGCCATCGGGTTGCATGATTCGAGCGTGTTTACGACTTCGCGAGTCGTCAAGTTTCAACGTCAACGATCGTATTCATTGTCGACGAAGAAACTCAAACCGGACCACCTTAATGATCAGGAGCTAGATCAGAGACAAACGCTTAGTGTCAAGGCAAACCAGACTTGACTTTGGTGGAAGTTCTAAAGAAAATAATTTATCGAGAAAGAAACTGAAGATTAATAGAGAAGGAGAGGGAAATGGTTATCATGGAAAAAAAGGGGTCGGACGAGAAGGAGGTGAGAACGAACAATATATACATCTGGGCATTGCCAGAAGAGAACTCTATATTTAAAGGGAAATATATATCTCCGACGGGACAAAAAAAAATCTTAATTGTCTGGCCCATCGAAATTATGAAAACTACTAATACTAGCGGGATACATATCGAACAAAATATATACATTTTTGTGATCTTATGTTTCGTAGATTCAGCTTAGAAAATAACATCGATGTCATGATCAACTCTGTTTGAGTGGATATGCAATACGTTCTTGTTCCTCATGGACTTTTTCCATCACCGGAGGCAAGTCTGCCATCCATCCATCCATCCATCCATCCATTCATCAAGTTGTCATAGATACAGGAGCGTCTATCTGGGAGGGGGTAATTTTCCCCCACTAATTTTCAAAATGAATTTGTACCCTATGCCCCAAATTCTTTTGAAGAAGGATGGACACCTTATGAAACGTCACTCGCTTTTCGAATATATCCTTCTCAACTTGAACAATTAGAATTCCCCCTGAAAATGAAACATATTTTAATATGACAAGGGAGTCAAACATAGGGAGCCAACCCGCCCCACCCCACATCCTGCCTGTCCTAGAACAACGATCATGATACCATTCAATTCAATTAAAATCAGTTAAGTTATTAGAACATTATCTTCGAAGCCGGATGGCTAAACTGAGATAGTTTTACAAATAGAAAACATGCAAAAATTACAGAATATTTGAAACTCGGCATTACAGAACCAAATTTTATACTCTGCATCTCTCGTGCTTACCATACTCGTGGCCGTACCTTCGATTTAACATGACGTAATGATATAATGCTTTAAAGTGTCATTTCGGAAGGAGACCCCAAAAAAGGGAAAGCTTAATGGTGATAAAACTCCGTTAATGGTCTCTTATGAGCGGATAATGGCGCGTTAAGACGGTATCAAAATCGCGAATTTAAAACCCTCCTTGCTGAGGAAATGAGCAACATGTTCTTGATGAAACAAGGGAAATGAGATGCAAAGAGATTTGATTAGAGGGGGTTGGTTGACTCTCCCATGGGCTTCTTCTTCAACGCTTCGCATCATTTCTGGTCGGGAGGATGATCGGAGGTAAATTGATGTAAAACATGCCGCGGTGTAAAGAGCCCCCATTGCCTTTAATCCTTATTAACTCAGAAAGCTCCTTCAAATTGGCAAAATACATGGACCATTTTATGTCCCATATTTGTTACGTGAAATATTATATTCATGACAAGGAATCAAAGGTTCATGAAATGAAAAAAAAATATCATTATAGGGAAATTAGGCCGAGAAACAGCCTTTATTTAAAATTTTATCTTTGTTTTGGTTCTAGATTTTAAAATTAAAGAGTCTTTTTTTCTAGGTTTAATGAATAATTGTTGCAAATATTGTTATATGCCAAAGATTTTTGTTCTTGTAATAAATACACACGGTTAATACAAAAGTTATTAAAGTATTCGGAACAATATTCTCGTATTTCGGAAACGGCATTAATGTCTCACTCTGAACAGTCATGGATCTCGTCATCAAACCTGTCATTTCTTCTTTATTTCTGTCTTTCCTTCAGCCTGTAATGAGTACATAAAAAATGTCTTATTATTTTTCATTGATGTAGAGGGGCAGCGGTGGGGGGGGGGGGGGGTTACGTGAATGGCAGTGCATCCGTTTCTTGTAATGTTCTTGTCGATATTTTTTCACGAAAAAAAAAAAAGGCTAATGGTATATTGCGGCCGCTCGTGCGAGATCGCTCAAAGACATAGAAACTAGCTCTCGAGGAAAATTGAGTCAAACGAGCAGAGAAGAACAATTATTGGGTAAGATTTACGATGCTCTGTGGACCACCAAATCCGCGATCTGAGCCCGTAATTCACGCCCCTTCGACTCGGCTGGCAAGCCCCCGGGAGTGCCGGCCGCTCCACGCTCTGCAACCGCGCTGGGTTTTGTAACATGGGCACCGAACGCATGTCAATTGTCACTTCAAATTACTCCCATTACGATTATCTTCTTAATGGATTTCTTTTTGCTCCATGTTTTCCCCTTTCAACATAAAAAAGGGTAATATTAACCACAGTGGAATATATATCTTGATGCACGATATTTTATTATCTGCATAGGTATGCTGGAAGCTGGAAGATATTATGAAAAGGCAATGAGCAAAAGATGGAAATGATAAACTCATCAATTTCAGTATATAGAGTTTTTCTTTTAATGACAAAATTTAACAAGAGAGTACCGTACCATGGATAGAGTCAGGAACTGAGTTGTGATTTTTTTTTAAAGTGTAAATTATTCCATATAATCACGATTAAAATGTCTTGAACTCGTGGACAGTATGTATATTATCATCAACTTTAGGCTTTAAATGGTTATTCATAAAATGTAATATAATGAAGCACAAGACTCATACAATTAGAAGAATATGGATAGCACAGAGGTTAGAAGTAAAAAGAAAGAAAAATAAAATGTCTACTCTTCTGACTGGCCAAAGAGCGATGTTTTTCTCAAATAAAACAAAACACGGATCAGCCCTATACTCTTTCACCTATAATAACAATCATTATAACAGGTATAAAGTCCTATATAATGAAAAACATTCTTTTCAACATCACCTTTATTCATGAAAAAGGAAAGGAAAATATATAAAGTCAAAGTTACTTTTTTTAAAAGTACAGTATTGTATGAAATATAAAATATAATATGAAGGATTATATGACAAAACATAACTCACTAGGACTTAAAAGATACATAAATATTCTTTAAATTCTCAGGGGTTTTTCACGTTGAAACACATTGAGGATGATGGGGCTGATATCAACGCTATTATATAATCCGTTCAATTCAGTTAATATTATGTTGCGTATTTCCATTTCATGGTTTTATGTTTATTATCTTGAATGAAATATGGTATTGACTATATGAAGTGGGGAAGTTTAATAACAACTTCACAAAATCATGATAGACATTATTGTTTGTTAATTGTTTAAATAACCTTGCTTATAATAATCAATTTGATATGACTTAGATTTTTCGTACTCAGAACTGCATGCCTTGCCCTTAGGTCATGAAAGTGTTGATTTATAATTATTATTACGTTTCGTAATCAAAGCAATAAAGGATAAATTTATATCTATTTGAACACCAATAATAGTGCTCAAAGTACTATGATCTGTCCTCTTAAAACAAAAGTTTAAAAAGTAGAAAATATAAAAAACAAGAAATCTTCATCATGATCATTGATACTAAACTAAGCCTGACAGTGTTAGGAGCTACAGTTTCGGATTGAATACTTTTTAACATGGGACGTTGACTGGGGGGGGGGGGGGGGGGCTGGGGGCTGCAGTCCCAATTTTTTTAGTAGACACGTTTCATAATGCTTATAGTAGACCTTACATTACGATCGTTCGTATCCTCAGCCCCTTTGAAAATGCTCCATGGCCCCTGATTTTAATATATACCTTTGTATATTTCATTTTTGATTTTTTTCGTTTGTCACCTTTCCATGAATAAAGAAATCAATGACATCACACAAATTTAACGATGGCGGGGGCTTTAAATGTTATATTCTAATAAGAGTATATAAGAAATACGAGGCTTACATGTCGAGCAGTGCAAATGCCACCTGGTTGATTTAAAACGTACGCTTGAACAGAAAAAAATCATGGAAATTGAGTTTTATTCTTCAGAACCCACCCGCCATTGTTTATTGATAATACTATTCAGACCAAACAATGTCATAAATAACCTCAGATAATCAAAAATGAATTTTAGCTTCCAAGATGTGCCGGCATAATATAATATGGCTTCGCATATGTGGCTTGAAATAGTATATCCGGGGTTTATCATGATGAAAACCTCAGGTATAAATTCAAGACGATTATTGAAGAGACCCGGCTATATGGGACCTGACACAAACAAGGCGAAAGAGGCTGGCAGCCCGCGTAAATCTAGCCCGAAATCGAGATCGTAAAAGTTTGTTGTAAAATGTTTTGATGGTTTCTGCGCTGTACCTCACCTTCTTTTGAAAGACGAAATTATGGGGAAAGTTATTGCTTTCAAGCTTTATTGCATTGCGGTTGCCCATAGCAACCGTTCATCATTGTGTGCCCCTGATATCGTCTATTCAATAACAACGTCTTGGCTGCATGCATGCGATCATTTTTGAAGATGTAATAGATGTCGAAGATATATGTAGAAGCATCAGCACAAGGACGGTATCTACTCCAGGAGTATCTGCAAGTAATAATTATATAATAATTACATCACTACGTTTTTTTTTTTTTTTTTTTTAATTGTTGTATGATTATTACTGACCTAGCTACACTCTAAAAATGGTTGCGTTATATTTAGCCCAATATTAAGTGCTGTATTTAGCACTATTTGAGGGCATGCATAGGGACTGCACTCAGAGTGCTATTGAATGCACACATCGTGCTATTTCATTACTTTCACGGGAGCTGGACCGGCTCCTTAAACTGCTAAACATTCATTAAAAAAATCGTGATTCTGGCGAGCCTCGAACCAGGCTCCGCTGATCGAGAATTGCTGGCATTACCGCTAGACTAACTCACATCGTATGATTTAAAGCAGATCATATTGTTACATAGTGAATTTACGACGCCACATAGTTCATGTTATCTACTTGACTCCCATGACTAAACTGGATTGCAAGAAGCGTTCGTTAGTCTATCGGTAACGTCAGCGCCTCTCAATCAGCGGAACCTGGTTCGAGGCTCGCCACCGTCACATTTTTTTTCTGGTAAATTAGCACACTACAAGTGCTAAAACAGCATTTCAGGTGCAGTCACTATACGAGCACCGAAAAAGTAGCACTTCAGTTTTGCATAAAACTTATCATACTGTATGAACGAATCGATGTAAATCAGTCAAAAAGTCTATCATGATTTTTCTCTGTAGGCCTTCACCTTCTAAATTATTTGTTTTTTAAATAAAATTTCAAATATGAAATCAAATTCAGCTCAACACGAACCCCCTTTAAGGTTGCTGCTGGCCTCTACGTCAGTACACGCAAGCCAATCATAATATTAATGATAATAATTCTACCCGGAGGCCCGATATGCGTGTGATAACAAAGGTATTACGGGTGAAGGTCATGCCATTGGGTCGTCTAGTTGATATTCACTGTTCAATGCTAGCCACCCCCCCCCCCCTCCTCCGCTCATTCTCCTCTTTCATCTCCCTAAAATCCTCGGAGAAATTTTTCCTTTGAGTTTGAACTCTTGAAAAAAAATGTTCATGAATCCGCCCCTCAGTATGGGGGTGTATTGAGGAATTTGTTTAAGGGGGCACAATTCCTGAAAAAGAAAGGGGAAAAAAAGGTTTCAATTTTAGTTTTCGGTACTAACTCACTCAAAAATATCCGACAAGAAAACTAGAAAAAAGGGGAAACGATTTCCATATTATTAAATGCCACTCGGGTTTGATATTTCAAGGGGGTGCATTTCAGGGGTTTCGTTCCCAATATATGCCCCTTGGGTTCAAAGAGGGTGGGGGTGGGGGCAAGGGGCGATTGTGTCCCCCTAAATCCGCCGGTGGCTCAGTACAGGCTATAGACAATAATATATGGAAACGAAATCGAAAAAATCATAATGTGATGTTATCTTGTCCTATATATATTTCCACTTACTTTTCAAAAAATCTTTTATTTTCCCTCTTTATGTTTATGTATTTTCCTTTGCTTTATGGGAAACAGGAGTGACCTTAAAATTATTTAAAAGTGTTTATGATCTCATGAAATATACATTTTCATTTGTCCTTTGTGCTTATACCATTAAACTAATATTTTTATAGGGGAATTAACCTAAGAATATAAATGTGCTCATATTGAAAGATGTAATCTATTCCTTCTTGTTGTCCTACGTAGTTTTACATTAAAATATACGAGATATACGAGATGTATCGTCTGCTAGCAATACCTGGGGGTTGCCATTTTCTTGATGTATATACATAAAGATATTTTTAATCCAAATGAAAAATTGTCTTTCTTCCTGATACATAGTCCCATTTGAGATTTAAAATATTTAACAGATATATACATATATTCTAAAAACGAAAATTTGTTTTATATTTCTTTGAAAATTACTATTGTACTAAATACAAATCTGTTTTCGTGATACTATGACGTACACGGCGGAGCAAATTAATTCAAATTTATGGATAACTTTCCCAGGCGTCAATAGTGACAAACTATGCCTTCGCCTGCTGTGAGATAATGGACTTCAATAGTCAGAATGCGCACTGTATAAATTATGTTCTGCTCTGCCAGGCAAGCCCAAGAAAATCGATTTCTGTTTAGTAAAACCAGAGAATTTCAATTTAAATTTATATATGGGGAATTTTTGTAATGAGGAGAAGCAATTTAGCTCTAGGATTAAAAATATCTTCCTGACCGGAACGGTGTCCAATGGTTCATGTACAACTCCATATCATCAAGAAAATGGCAGCCCCCGTGTAAAGTGTTAGCAGATGATACCGTGTGCTCGAATGTCTGAGTGATTTAAACCCTTTTCTGATATTTTATTTCTAAAGTGATACAGGCCAGTGATTAAGAATATATTACAACTTTGAACATAAGTACATTTATATTCTGGGGTTAATTCTCCTTATTTAAGTTCGTTTATGTATTTCTGAAATTAAAAAAATCAAATCAGTTCAATTCAATGCTTATTCATGTTCAACACTTTTTTATTTTTCGGAGTGACAGGGATATAAGAAGGCCTACGTTTATTTTTTTTTAGGCGGGGTGGGGGGATGTCAAGTCTTAAAAACGATAAACAAGCACAAAAACAGGGAAATAAAAATTCGGGGGCACGTGCCCCTGTACACCCAGCCATGTCCATTTACCTTGTATGTTGGTTGGTTGATATGTTGGAATAGATTCGAACACTCTGTCGGATCGTCTGTTGCAACTTTTTAAAAAAAGAATTCCAATGCACAAAATTTGAAGAGCTTAAACTGGATTGTGCCTTTATAATAATTATGTGTGAATGATATTTTTAATGTAGTGAGGTGATTATTTCAAGTGTTATCTAAATAAAATATAAAGCTTACCTTGGATGCTCTGCACCCGCCCCCTTATACAAATACTTATCCCATGAAATAAATGTACATGACAAATATCGCACTTCTGTGTGTTATCGAAGTACACCTGTACGCACACAATGCCGTCGCGCGCACGCTTGAGCGCACCGCACGGAGCACGGTATAAGTACCGTACTGTTCTCCCTTCGTTGCCCGAATGAGCTTCACTGGTGTGGTGTACAGGCTTCAAACCTGTGGCTGTCTAGCGACAGAGTGGTTCGATTCCACCTTTCGGGCGACTTAAATTTTTGAAGACACTGAAGAGAAAGATAAATTCTTTCTCTTTCACCTTGTACCAATTATTTGGTGCATCGCGAATCCATATTTGAATGTTACGAGCATCTTATAACTGGTGTACAGTGAAATAAATCCATGACCATCTGATCATGGAGACAGAAAAAAAGAAGGGAAAATTGTATACTCTAGTATGAAGTAATACCTTTTTTTCCTGCATTTCTTTATCGATTATCAGTATTATTATTATTATTATTTAATGAAAACGAGAATCCCCTACATACTCGAAAAAAGGGGGAAAGGAAAATTATCAGTGATTAAGCAAAACGATTTGTCTGTATTCGGATAAAATTACAGAATTTCAGTATGATCGTAATGATAATACTTGATAATGTTATTGTTCTTCCCTGAATTTAGTTTAATTCCCATCACAGATTTAGCCTTATCTGGAAAACTATCAATTCTCTTCATTTGTGAGAGGAAGGGAAGAGCACGTTCATAACATTAACTTTTGTTTGCACGTAGACAATGAGCACATTATATTTTGATTTATGTACTGCTGCTGCCACATGCTCTCGGTTTCATAGAAAAGCCCAAATTGGAAATGCCATAAGAGGAGGTTGAGTTTTGGGAAAAGTGAAAAATAATTTGTGAGCTTTATCATTCATTTTATGTCAGTTTGGAAGAACATCATACTAGCAATGATCCCTGGAAAGGATTGCTCTTCAAATGCCATCATATTAAAAAAACAATATGACGAACAGTATCTGAAGTGTTCTGGCCGAACATTTATGCCTCATGTGTGTGTGCAGTCCTAGTACAATCATTTTTGTGTGCAGTAAATGTGCTTTTTAGCACTTTTTGGGGTTACTTTCTTATCCTATTGATGATTCCAAAATCTCACAATATACACTTATTCTTAATATGTAGAGATGATCAACTTTTCCCAGTTGTTTTGAGACGGTTTCTTTCAAAATGTAATCACATGACCAGACCTCAACTTTATCTTTAAATTGTCTATTTCGAGGTATAGGACCTATTACTTGACGATAAATTATCACGATTTCCGGTTTAGATCAAATTCCTCTCTTATTTTCATGTAATTTAGGCCTACTGCATGAACATGTATAGAACATTCAATATGCATGTGATTCCTATTTTAGATAAAAACAATGCTTGTTTTCCTATTTGATTTCTATTTCAGATGAAAGCAATGCTTATAATATATTTATGTTAAAAAGTACTAAATAACTATCAATAAATGATTTCTGTTTCAGATAAACACAGTTCTTATTTTGATACCTCTATTCATTATCACACCTCCAACATAATTTTAGTTTTAGTAATTACTGCTACTATTTAAGATACTGTCATTTATTTTGGCCATCTTATATCTCCTATGCTTCACCATTCAGGAAGTCTTGTTGAACCACTTACAAGTAATACATAGTGGATCACCATTGGCTGTCAATAAGCAAGAAGAGTCTTTTTTATTCATTTTTTATTTTGCTCGCTCATTTGCTGTATATTTTAAATTCTGGAAATAGACTACGCCCCCCACCCCACACCACAAGTTATTAATCTCGTATCC
The DNA here is from genome assembly GCA_025617745.1 of Heliocidaris erythrogramma. NCBI lineage: Eukaryota > Metazoa > Echinodermata > Echinoidea > Camarodonta > Echinometridae > Heliocidaris > Heliocidaris erythrogramma. The sequence continues at coordinate 33,893,661 of CM046866.1, read as the reverse complement.
AGGATCTTGAAACAGAGGGACGCCTATTTAAAACATAAACGGACATGCGATGGGAGTTGGTAAACAAAATGGATGGGGGGGGGGCGCAGAATTTACACGTGCAGACCTACTGATTCAGACGATGGGGGGCACCTCCTCTTCTCCTCTTGAGTGCCCCTTACATCCACGGGACTTGACATACTATCTTCGGACTACGACGTGAATCGTGTAAAATGGCAGATGTGTCATGTCCAGTCATCGTTCATCAACTCTTGTTCTTCTCCACGCATGACAATCTCAAGTCCACTATCGTCCTTGCTTCGAAATTATCCCATTCACTCTACCGACCTGTCAAGTGACATGTCTGACGTCATCATCTAGACAATTATCCTTCAGGCATGTTTAAGTGTGATAAAGTTTTAATTTTTCTCCATACAAAGCGCATCCAGATATTTAATATTATTGATATTTTTTTCTTGAACAATCATTGGCAAATTGTGTAAAATTCCCTTTTTAACGGCAAATAGGACATTTAGAATATTACACGAACTATCAATGATGGGGTGTGTGTATGAAAGCTAGTGTACGGTAATGATATCTAAAAACGAATTTTCTTTCACTACAATTCGCTGAATTCATTATTGATAAAGAAAATATTACAATGACACAAATTCTAATAATTTTCCCCTCAGGTTATCTCTTCATTATCTTGATAGAGGTTTTTCATGCCAAGTATGCCAATAAAAATTATGCTTCACGTGTTACAAAGAACACCGTTGATGACGAATGATATTAATAATACTGTTATTTTGATTTAAAATATTAAACAGTGTCAATTAGATGCATATTTTGGCAAGTACATGTATATACCTTTATGACTTTAGAGTTAGGCGTGTATCTCAGAAATGTTTACTTTGTCAGTGGAAGCTATACTATTTCGTTTTTATAGTATCTAAAATCGACGTCATGAAAATGAGGGGCATAGATCCTGGTGTGCTTTTGGCACCCCTCCCCCACGCCACCAATAATTACGGGAGTCTGCCGCCCCTCCAAAACGGTTAGACGCCCCTGCTCATAGCGTGGCCCTTGCTTGGGGGGGGGGGGCACGTTTTAGCTTGAATCTAACAGCAATTTTTCTCTTGTATATTTTCTTTTCCGTTGTTCCTATGCTCATAACGGACATCATCTGAGGCGACACATTTCTGTTCGCGCCACTCGCATCGCACCAAATCCTCGACAAGCGCCCCTGATGGATGGATGAAACCCGTCACGGTCGTCTGCTCGAAGCTCGGGCCTGAGCCTTCGTCCCTTCTCACTTGCGTGCTAAGCCTGAATCCAGCGAGGCTGGACTTAAAGTCAAATAATTAGTTGGGGCGGACTAGCAATCTGTCATCTGGTCCATTTTGGATTTGACTTACGACGATTGGAAGAATGGATCGAGAGAAAGGGAGTCAGAGATGGAGAGATTGAGATGGATGGAAGACTGGAGACGGATATGGATTGACAAGAGCAACTTCACAAAAATAGAAAAAAAATTTTTTAGGAGGAGTTGGAAAATATGAGAGAGGATGGGTGGCCGAGTGAGAGCACAAGGGGGCACAGTGCCCCCACTTTTCCAAGTACCGAAACGTACTCGTTTCAATTCTTAAATGTACTTTATGCTCATTTCTTAGAAAAAAACTTAAACTTAAAAAATAAGCTATAAATAGGTTAATACGTGCAATTTTACACGCAAAAGTGTAGTTTGTCTGCTAAATTTTACATGCCTCTCACCAAAACTACGAATTCGTAGAATACCCTTACGTCATCACAAAACATTTTAAAGCTAGTCTTATCATGTTGTCTTTCTACTTTTCTAGGAAATACACATTTCAAACTACGTGACAGTGCCCTTCTTACATTCAAAAGTGCCCCTTAATAAATTTATTTGACACTATGAGCCCGAATTGAACATCCAAGTCTTCCAGTCTTGCAAAGGAAATAGCCCTTATCTTCGGTGAGCCCCCGTTTTAGAATCTACCCTCTTGTAGGGACCATAAGAACTATTTTTCACTGGGGGTAGGGAGGGTAGGAAGTTATGCCCCACCAGTGGCGTATCCAGAATTATCTGGTCAGAGGAGAGGGCGGCACAAGTCCAAAAATTATCTTGACAAGCATAACAAAGGTTATCACATTTTGGGTGCCTTTTCAATCAGGAATTTCTGACTTGCAAAAGTATGCATATAATTCGATTCAACAGGTACATGTAAAAGTGTCGTGTGAAAGAACGAAGAGAAAAAAATGTATGGAAAAACAGGGAAGATTGCAAAAGTATGCATGTATGTATACATGTACGATTCAATGCCTAAAAGTCAAGTTGACATCAGTCACGTGACTTTTTATAGAATGGTTGGTTTACAAACATGGTGGGGTGGGGTGCTTGAACATGTGCCCTATTAAAAACCATAAAGGTTTTACCTTACATTGCAATGATAAATAACAAATGCCATTGTCGTTTGTGAAGTTGCAAAAGTGTTAGCAATGCACCCCATCAGATTCGGTATTGCACCCTACAGATGCTGCTGTATGGGTTCAATGTGTTCTATTTACTGTAAAAAGCAAGGTTTTTGTAATTATTCCTTATACACGCTTGGCGTATCTTAATTCCTTAAAGAAAATCAAACAAAAAGGGTAACAAAACAAAAAAAAGATGAAGCAGGTTCCCACTTCCCCTCAGCAACTAATGTTGACGCCCCTGACAGATACATGAACGCCCTTATCCCCAAGGGTTACGATTCTTTGTGACATTCAAAAAATCATAGCCCTTCGTTTTAAATTGTTGTTGTTGTTGCTTCTTCATATTTGCTGCGATTTTAAAGCTTTTATCATTCTACTACCTTCACCCAAGACGGTTTTCTGTTATCACAAATTCAAATTAAACGCTTTTTTTTACTTTAGTGAAAATGAAGAAGATATTGTAAAGTTTCTTGAAAAAAAAATATTGAGTGTAAGGGGAAAAAGGGCAAAAAAGGCCTCTTTTGTATAGTGTTCTTTCTATATGTCCATTGAACAGAGGCACACAATCATGACAATACAAAAGTTGTTGCAAACTTGCACTGATGTACACAACGGAGAAACGTTTCAAGCAATGTATTAAAAAAAATAGTTTTAGTGCGTGTATATAATTCTTAGATTTTTTTAATATTTTATTTGTTTCCACAATCGGTTTACATATATACATGAGAAAGCAAATTATAAACATATACATATGGCATAATACAAAGGATAATACATATATCATAACAACTCAGTATAATAAATATCTTCCAGTAGATGTAATAAACGCATACAGTATATACACTTGTGGGAGAACCTATTAAAAGCGAGGCTTGTCGAGTTAGGTCCCCATTTAACGAAGAATAGGAGCTGGAAAGTAAATTGTGTCAAGCCTCGAAGAAGTAAAAATAGAAAGGCGTGCGATGCCCCTTTAAGGCAGTTATTGAGGCATCACAGATTTCATATCGCTGTTATCTTGTCGTTAGGGGATAACATTCTCCAGCCCTACGTGTGGTCCCTACAACGTGAAAGAAGAGTTGGAAGTTGCATGTCACAGTTTAGAAGCTGAAAGCAGAAGCATAAACTCAGGGTCACAGGGTTGTCTGTAAAGACCCCGGTCACACTCTGGCAAGGTTTGGAGCAATCTACAACGAACTCAGACATTACTTTATCATATTTTTACCGGAACTGTGCCCCTTTTCCCCCTTACAAATGTCCTGGATTCGCTCTTGAAACTGAATCTGTAGATATTTTAGCGGGGAAAGAAAGGGTGTGATCTTCTGACGAGCGTCATCAGAAGCGTCAATAGATATCCAGTTGCCAGGATGCAGGATGGGAACATTATTGTGTGTTTCCTCCTTTATGAGGAAGATCCCTCTGTTTTCATGCATAATTGATATTTTCTTATCATTTCTAGGATGCCATAAATAACGTAATGTTTAAACCGCATGTTTATTTGGGAATACAAGCAAGAAAATCAGAAATTTATGAAGCATATACATAGGAAATTTACTGAAACAAAAGAGGACGTGGAAAGCGGAGAAGAAAACAATACGCGTTAATATATCGTTATCTATGAGGGAAAAATGAACACTAGCGGAATTTCCTAATTGATTACAATTATATATTGTAGAGTGTATTCTACGAAGCTCTAATATAGAGGGAATCAATGTTTAAACATAATGAAAAAAACACATCAACTGACCAAATTCAAACTACTAGTATTATGACACAGAAATGAATGAAGTATATAGGATAAGGAAAGAGACTCCTGAACGACATAGGAAATTTTTATTTCCGAGAAACCTTTGTACAAAACACGAGCAGGTTTGTCAGGACGGTGCCATTTTAAAACAGACATGATTCGGTCTAACCTGATATGATACTATTTCATCTTTGAAGAAATATGTGTAATTTAAAAAAAATAATAAAAAAGAGAGAAATCACTTGCATTTTTTGTTATTATTAAAGTCTGATTAAATGTAATATTGTTATGTTTTCATGTAATATTGTTAAGTTTCATTCTTTTGATATGTAGAATGCAAACCAATGTATTTTATTTTGTTGGAGGTGGAAATAAACGTAATGAATGAATGAATGAATGATTGTAAAAAAAATTATGGTGATAATAGTCAAAATTAACTGCTTGCCGTATAACATGAAACAACAGCAACAACCTAATTACGTAACGGGTAAATCTGCCATCTATATTGTGGGCTTAATGAACAACGTCTTTGTCAACAATCATTTTGTTTTGTGATCACGTTTCAGGAAACGTGAGTTCATTCTGAATATTAAACCACCCCTTTCACAGGTCAAAGAGCAACTCGTTGTCGTGCGCCTGTAATTACCAGTGAAGTTATTCAGCACTCATTCGAGACTGAGTCACGTCTTTCATTGACGTTAAAACCAGACGTTTCATAATTGATACATCTGTAAAAAGGTTAACACAGCAGACCTTTTTCTATAATATCATGGGACACAATGTTACATATTCTACCGACAGAAAAAAAAGTTATAGGTGCTATTATAAGAATTAACAAAAAAATAATTACTTTTGTATACGAGTTGAGTAAACATCCACAAAATTGTCCATATCATCAATGACCTTGCCATTCCAAATTCATGACGTCCTTGTCCTTTTTCTGATTTTTTTCTGCAATTTTTTCCCCCTGTTTTTTTTCAATTATAAGTCAATTGTATTTTTTGTTATTATTAAAGTCTGATTGTGATTTTTTTTTTAATTTCATGGTGATAATAGTTAAAATTAACTGATTGCCATATATCACGAAACATCAACAACAACAGCAGCAATAACTTAATTATGTAACGCAGGGGCGGATCCAGGATTATGTATAAGGGGGGATGGGGGACACACAAATGCAGCTTTGTCCAGTTTCCCTCCATAATTCTCTGACAAAAAAAAAAAAGTTTTCGTTCTAAAACGGGGGGGGGGGGGGGGGGGCACAATGCATATTTTTCTTTCAAAGGGGGGGGGGGGCGGGGCACGGGCCGGATGTGCTCCCCCTAAATCCGCCACTGATGTAACGGGTGAATCTGTCATCTGAGGATTGTTGGCTTAATGAACAATGACTTTGTCAACTTTCATTTTGTTTTGTGATCATTTTATTCAACGTTTCAGGAACCCCCTGTTTGCGTGAGGTTCCCATTGCAACTGAATATTAAAAACACCCCTTTCACATTTTAATGAAGGCGGTCAAAGAGCAGACTTTTTTCTGTAGTGTATTATGGGACATAATGTTACATATTGTACCCACGGAAAAAAAGTTAGAGGTGCTATCATAAGAATTAACAAAAACATTATTAAGTTTTTATATCCGAGTTGCGTAAACATCCACAAAATTTTCCATATCAATGACCTTGACATTCAGAATTCATGACTCCCTTGTTCTTTTTCTGACTTTTAGGAAACTGTTTTTTTCCTGTTTTTTTTTCTTCAATCAAAGTCAAATTTCTTTGAAGAGCCGATCCCCTCTACAGACCATTGTCTTTTAATTTTTTTTATTGTCTTATCTGTTTGAAATTATTTCCTGTTGTTACCGTCCGAGATATGTTAAAAAAACCTTTACCGGTAATGATTCTGCAGTGCTTCTGAAAATGGGGTAGTTGCTTTTTATTCACGTGGCTATTTCTCTAGATTTCTGGGACAATATAAAAACACGAGGTGAAGAACATTTGGAAAAGAAATATCATTCAAAAGACTCGGTATGAGTTATTGATGTAAATTGAAATAATTATAATGAAGGCGGGGTAGGATGAGACAGAGTTAGTTGAAACATTTAAGTTCAAGTTCCTTCATTTTTAAATCTCAAAACTGTCAACAACTGAACAATATACAATTAAATTTGAAATTTTACAATTTGAAATTTTGACAATTATAACCACTTTGTTTCATACTATAAACCATGTTTCTGTGATTACTATTCTGCTAATACCTATCATTTAAACATCCACCATCCTCATCCCCACCAATCATCAGTTTCATCATCGTCATCATCATCATCATTATCTTTACCATCATCGATATCATCGACGCCTTTTAAAAAGGTTATTATACTTCATTTTCTCCGTTTTGCATAATAAATATATTTATGCTCTTTTGTTGGGCTGTCACGTTTTCAAGCCAATGCTTACAGTGGCAGTCCTTCTTCTGTATATATATATCAAAAGTAATTTTGGTAATTACTCCAACTGACAAATGTATACTTCTTTAAATGTTTATTATGTTACCAAATGTTATTTCAAGTATGTATGTATTATTTTTTGCGGAAGAAAATAAACCCAAACAAACAAAACAAACAATGGTTTACATCATCTATTACGAAATCAGCAAAGAATCTATCATTCTGCGTTAAAGACACAAGTCTTTAAACAAATAAGTTTTGTCCGATCCTTCTTTAGGTATAACATTTATAATTAAGCATATATTTGGACGCTGTAATGTTTCTCAAATTTTGACATGTTTGTATAATTATTTGATAACGATAGATAACGAATTTGAAAATGTTTCTAACCACTTACGATGATAACAACAATATTTTCTCACGGCATGATCCACATTTACAAACAAATATTTTTTAAAAAGTCTAAATTTTATGTTGAAAGAAAATTGTATGTTTATAACTGCTATAAAGCTATGGTATGCTGAGAGATTTTTGTAATGAGCTATTATTTTTAGATAAACTAGATGAATCTTCGACCGCGCGCGGTCGGAATTTATGCCTCCGCCATCACCAGATTGGAAATGTATGGCATACATGTACACTCTAAAAAGGATTAGTCCAACAAAATTACAAATCTTTTCACTTAAAAAGCACACGAGACAGAAAATTTATTTCATTTCATTTTCATCCCGTACAAATAAAAAACTTACCATTGATGACTTACAATCATCAATACACCAAGGAAATAGATATTTTATAGCAAATAGACCACTGTCCCCTTGAAATTTCTAAAATAGGTAGGCCTAGACTCCATACATCACGAACCATTTTTATGTATTTAATGACCTCTATGACCTTTGAACTTTGACCTTGAGGCCTAAAATCTAATCCGTTCATGCATCGTCCCTTACATATGCATACATGGGCCAAGTTAGAGGTTGATCAGTCAAACAGTTCTGAAGTTATTGCGAGAACGAACCATTTTTATGTACATAATGATGCCTCTGACCTTTGACCTTTGACCTTGAGACCCTAAAATCTAATCAGTTCATCGTCCCTCCTATATGCAAACATGGGTCAGGTTAGAAGCTAATCCGCCAAACGGTTCCTAAGTTATCACAAGAACGAACCATTTTTATGTATATAATGACCTCTATGACCTTTGAACTTTGACCTTGAGACCGTAAAATTTAATCAGTTCATCGTCCCTCACATATGCATACATGGGCCAAGTTAGAAGCTGATCCGTCAAACAGTTCTTCAGTTATCGCGAGAACGAACCATTTTGATGTACATAATTACCTCTGTGACCTTTGACCTGGAGACCCTCAAATCTAATCAGTTCATCGTCCCTCCCATGCATACATGGCCAAGTTACAAACTGATCCAAAAAAACAGTTTTGAAGTTATCGCGAGAACGAAAAAGGGGACGGACGGACGGACGGACGACCCGAAAACATAATGCCTCCGGTACCACCTACGGTGGGCGGAGGCATAAAAATCAAATTTCGTGACGAAACGTGACGGAAAAAATTATATGGGTGTTTCATCCTCACTGCACCCATGAGTCTATAGTGAGTATCAGGGGAGCGTTTCATCAAGCGTTTTGTCAGTGATTTTTACTGACAAATTTGCCCTCAGCCAATCAGATGCAAGGATTTCAGTAGCTTATAACAGTTGTCGGTAAAAATCACTGACAAAACGCTTGATGCAACGCTCCCCAGATTAGTTCCTCACAAGTGAAAAACATAAAAGACAGTGAAAACACTTGTCTGAAATTTTATCCCTCTCAAATTTATTATGGGGAAAATGATTATGGTTCTTTTAAGGAACACCGCGGCTCCATACAGCATGTTTTGTTTACATAATTATATCTTTAAGTTATTTACATAAGAACCAAGTCGTAAATTGGGGGGGGGGGTGTTAAATATGATTTCGTGTTTGTTTGTATATTGCTTTTTTTTAAATTTGATAGTTACATAACTATAAACACATTTCATTGCAAAGACAGATATATTATATTCAAGTCAATGTTGTTGTTTTTCTTTGTCCAACTGCTGTGGAGATTCTTCTACAATATGATACTTTCTTTTAACAATATCTACATTGGAATCTAAACTAACAATAACCAGAAATCCATTTTTTCTATATCTTATGCTGTTCAGTTCTTATCATCATCTTACTCCATTTTAACGATCAGTTCTTCTTCTTCATATCTTACAATAAATCCCAAATGATTGACCTGATTTTATTATACCCCTTTACAGTGGTAACAGAGTAATAAAAGCTTGTAAGAACAAATGGAACTATACGAGTCAGGGCTTATCTCAACGTTAAAAAGTTGGTTAAGATAATGGTTTTATCTCTTCCTCAACCGATTAGCATTCTTTGTTCTTGAATACCTCCCCCATGTTCGGCGTCCCATAGTCTCACCTGGCGCCAGCAAGACTACCGTAGACTCTTCCTGCCTTGATGTACGCATGCGCAAGAGTCCTCGGGGGCACAATGCTTATCATCACCAAGTCAACGCTGGAGAGCAATTTTTATGATTTACTTTTCCGCTATGATGAGAGATTTTCTTGTCAAATGACGAGAGTATTCCTCCTTTTCCTGATACACGAGCAATATCATTATTGGAATGGTGATTAGTAGTGCACGCAGCATGCTTGGAGTTGCACAAAGACGCATTCATTAAGAAAATATAGCAGCATCAATGTATCTGTTGTCTTGAGACAGCGCTTTCTATCGCTCTTTATGAAACGAAAAAGGTCTCAAAATTCGTGATTTCATCTCATCTACCATTTTCAGATGAAAATTAAGTCACTGCCGTTACCATGAATGTTCAATCGGGGAATTTTTCTAATGAATAAAAAAAAATGAATCATCATCACATTATTACCAGTGGAATAAAATACAAGAAATAAAGGAAAAATAAGAAGAAGCAAAACACTTTGATCAATTCAGAATGAAACACATATTCATCCTCATTAAGATCTTATTATAAAAAGCAGCATTTTTTAAACTTTTGTAAATAAAACACACTGTGCTCTAAATCCAAACACATTTCAGTACGCGTTGCATCTCACTGTTGTTTCTTTCCACATCGCATTTATGCATTCATGTTCGTTCTCTATAGCTTTTAATTTTCCTTTTCTAACCAACGAACCAACTAAACCTCTCTTACCATGCTCACTACTATCCTTTCCCTTATTCTCAGTCTTCTCTTCTCTTTCTCAACTTCTCGTCAGCTCTTTTTCGTCCCCCCCCCCCCCTCGTACTTTCGATTACCGTGACTACCACCGCTACCTCATCCTCCCCAACATCCATACCATCTTATTCAGCATGTTCAGACATCTGTATTATTACCTGATGTTCCATCTTGTCCATATTTTTGGACAGTTTTACTTTCTGCCAATATCATAGTCATGCTAATCATTCACTTAGAAAACTGGTTAGGCCTAAAGCTTAGAAAATTTTGGGGGAAATAAACCCTATTTTTTCTTCACATTTGAGAAATGGTTGGTTCGATAAAAAGTGATCGTCATTTGACAAATCAATACCAAATGCAAATTGAGAACCGAATTGTCCCGTAGGAGACATAACTCCCCTCCGTGTTGGCCATTTTTCTTTCTTTCAAACCAGTATTTCTAAGAATATTCTAATGGTATAGACAAATAAAAATTAATTTCCATTATAGTTCTACCTAATCATAGTTATTTATTCGCACTGGTTCCAAAATAATAATATTCATCTGGATTAAAATTGAAATAGGTCCTACCACAGACGAATGAAATATGCAAACATAATTTCTTCTAGGACTGGTAATTAATCGTGTCTTTATATGGGTCGTGATTCGTGAATATTAAAAATGGAATTCTATCATGATTATACTGTATGAACTGAAATAAAAATATGACAATGCCCTTTATTTCGAATTATACTTCATTGTATTTGATTGATAAGGGTTACTGAGTATATCTGTTATTATCTTAAATAGGTATCAGAGGAAATATCATTTGTCAAGTTTCTACTTCAATCCATCTACTACTTTATTTTCGAAACTTTATACTATACAACAGAAGTCTTATCAAACACAAAATTAAAAAAAAAAGAAATTATACATTACAATGATTTCAAGTTCAGAAATAGATAAGATTTCCTTTTATTGAAAACAACCAGACACATTTGACTGCTTTTTACATTATTAATAGTTCGAAATAGAAATTAAAACCACACAAATATATTTTACTCCAAAGTTTTGATGAGAAAATCTGAAGACGTATCTATTTTGCATCTTTATGATGTTAATATTTTAAAATGTAAAGACTTCTTTTAGATTTATAGCGATTTGAATTCTGAGCACTGTATGAAGAGTTCACCTTTTATTACTCTATATTCATTTGAATGTTAATCTAGAAAAGGGGTCAAGTCAATTAATCGTTTTGGGAAATACATGGAATTTCGTTTTCAAAGTCAATATAAAACATTTCGTATTATTGATTGATAATACAGAAAATAAAATAATCAGTAATTTCCTTTTATTACAGAAATATTGGGATTAAATTTCGAAAAATATTACTGCTCATTACGTTATATCTTTATCTTTATTTCGTCAAAGTTCTTGACCTTAGGTCGCTTGAGGTAATGATTTGCTTTATTTTTAATTTATGTTTTTGAGATACATTTACAGAAAATGTTGTTATATTGGTATAAAAAGCAAGCAATAAACAGTACTTACTTCCATTTAATGGAATAAAATTCAGTTACATACATATAAATTTTGATAAAACTGTACTGTTTATTCCAAGGTACATGTATTTTAGTATATGGGACTGAACGGAAATAGGAGAAGTACTGAAATACGAATTAAATCTGCAATCTATTGTTAGTTTGAAAGCGCTTAAAATTCTACAAGATATTTCTAAAATTTTAAGGGGATATTTCTAAAATCTTAAGGGATTTTCATGAATGTCTTTTTTCCTATCAAGATTCGTTCGCAATATTTCTCAAAAATATCATCAAAAATCTATTGATCTTAATTTTCTATTTGAATTTTCAGATTTCCATGATTTTAATTGAGAAATGAATCACACCTGAACTGTTTCCCCAAAAAGAAATATTTGTTCAATAATCCATTATGATTATACTTCTATAAGTAGGACTTTTACTTTGGTAAAGCAGTATAAAATGTACGTCGAAATAAATAATCAACATGAAGATGAGCAATCGTTTACAGCTGTACAAGATCGTATAAACAGCGACTTAACGGAATGATAGAAAACAAAATCCATTCATGAAATCAACCAAACGCAGCTAAAAGCTTCAACCAAAAATTACAAACAAAGAACAAACAAAAAACACATCATGTACAGATAGAGGTCATGAATATTTACAGGTAAAAGTGTTTTAAATACATCTTATCTTGTTTCTTGCACCATGATATAATTCTTTAGTATCACAAAAACATCATCAATAATAATCATTACAAGTCATGTCCGCTTTCAAATCTGCAACGTCTTCAGCCATTTTGTTTTTACTATAGAAAGTAATATCGCCTATAAAGTAAGTAATGCTCTAAAATATTTGTTAACTGCTTTCTGCTTTGGCGTGAAGTGTACCTCGTCATCTTCAAAATTAGACGAAAGAGTACTGATAAAATCTGGGAATCAGCACACTAACTTTCTTTCTGTTTTTCTTTCACGGCAAAAACGTTTTTTGGTTAAAAGACAAGACATGTCTGCTCTCAGCATTTTTGCGATTCTTTCTACGTAAAAGGAACATGCCCTATTCATTTCTTTGTGCACAAAAACCGACTTTTCGGCAAAGATTACAAAGCAGATTTGAAAATAACATTCAAAAAGACTTGCAAATTAAGACTGTAATTTGTCATCAATTCATTTCGTGTTCGTCTTCTACAGAAAATGAAGTGAAGACACCGGATTATTATATTGTTATAAAGTAACTAAGTTTGTCGGTATAATGATAATTTCCCCAGCTAAAATATTTCTCTTTTGCACTAAGCATGCTGCATGGGAGGGATGATCGAGGTAGCATTTCTTCTTTAGATAAACGGCATTTTATTTACTTTTCATGCTTTTGAGAAATCTTTTCATAATGTTGTTTTCCCTTTCACGATATAACTATTTTCGAACATGTTAAACAGACTAATTAATTTCTATACAAGTACTTACTTCAGCAAGATGGTAATGATTTTGAGAAAGTGAAGAGAGAAGAGATTTTTTTCTTTTAACAAAAGAGTTCCTTGCAATGATCGTTTGCAAATTTGCTTGTCCATTCCCAATCTGCATTGGTATTTTATTTCGCTTCCATGTAGTTTTCATTACTAAACTATCAATAAACGATCTTCCAAAGGAAATGTGATGGTAAGGATGTCATAATCCTCCAATAATTTAATGTCTCTCACATTTTCAATATTGTCCAACAAAAAGGTGGTCAATCGCACCATAATTGTGTCTACGATTGAAAGCATCGTCAATATCTTCTTGAAATTTGGACGTTTGAAAAACAGAAGAAGAAACAAACAAATAAACTAAAGCGATGTGAGTATCCATCATTGTCGATCAAAAATGTTCATTCTCCTCCCTCAGACTCTCTTTTCCTTTATCATATTCTTTGTGCAAAAATAAAGGAAAAGCAAAACAACAGCTATTTTGAGCGACAGTCCCATCTTGCACTCACGGAGAAGCTCAGGCATCGTCGGGCGGCGGGCACGCTCCGGGTAAATCCGCAGTTTTCAACGAGCGAACGGCTGGCGTCTTCGCGGAGCATCCACGGCATTTTCCACGTACACAAATCAATAGGAAGCTTGGTGTATTGCGTGCGGCTGTTGATGTGCTTGCTGCTGTGACACGCCAGAAGAAAGCATGAAGTTCTTACGGTCTGCCACGGCTGAACAAGCCATACCTGCCGGCGGGCTGTCCCCCATCTCCCCGTGCACCACTCCTCTCATGCCCTGTAGGGATGCTGGGTATACACAAACGGAGAGAAGCAAAAATACACAAAATTGAGTTGAAATAATAAATAAAGGAGCGCGATTGTTTTATTATAACATTCAGGCAATAATAAAACCTGCATTCGCTTGTGATCAAGAGGTGAGCCTTTTATTTTCAGAGGAGCAAGCTCTTCATGTGCTAATGACTTCTTTTAGGAAAGGGGACTTGGGGTGGTTTGCAAAGTGGACGAAATTTTAGAGATACATTTCAATCTCTTTCTTTATTACTTGTATTTTCTCATTTTTTAAAGCATTGCATATATAATTTGAAAGCCCTACCGTATTATAAAACAAATTATATCCATGGAAACGTTTCACATCGACACATTATCCCATATTTTAAAAAAATACATACCTTTCCCAAATCTAAAATATAAAAATACGACACTAAACCAAATAAAGACCGATTCTCGCGGGTAAACATGCTCATGGTAGAAAAATGGTGATACTAAATTTCTGCATGACATTCATTTTTTGATCATTGTTCTTTCACAAGACAAGGATGATCAACGATTTTCTAAATAGTTAAGCTTATTATATGCTGAAAGTAATATGACGGGGGAAAAAAGATTATTCGCAACACCGGGTCCCTTTTTCAGGTGAATAATATTATGTTTGCTGAAAATCATCACAGATCTTAATAAACATCAGTAGCACTCATCATTACACATTATTTCACGTCATCAAAACTACATATGTCATTTTTCATTAATATCACCACCACCACCATCATCACCTTTATTATCTAAATCATATTCTCAGACAATTCCAGCTTATTCACCATAATCATACTTCCAGAATGTGTAAGTTGACCCATACAACTATTCACATTCGTTTGTTAAAATATTGTACGGAGTTTGGATTCGACAGCCCTCGTTGTCGGGACACTTGAGCTTTTTTTAGTGCGTGTGCTCAACAAAAAATAACATTTCTCGAATTTGGGGTTTAAAAAACTACTTGATCACGCTTGTACAAATTACAAAATATTATAGGTCTTCATACAAGTCATCTTGGGCATTCGTTTCCAACTATTATACATGTATTGTTTAATAAATACAGGGGAATCGATTATTCATGGGTACGAAGCGGCTTACAACGAAATCGAATCTAAACAAATATCATTGCATATAATAATACAACCAAGTGTTTTTCAATGTACGGAGGGGAGCTTACACCATGATCATCATCGTGTCAAACATTTCGCGGGCACGAAAATGCGATTACGCGTCTATATATCCAAAGTGATAAAGAGGATTAACAGAATCAATATCTCCAAAATGAACATTTAGCAATGAAAAATAAAACATAGTTATGAAAATATATTTTGTTGTTGACCCAAAAGTGAACAAATAGCACAATATTATACATGTACCACCGAAGCTATAACTTGCAGATATTTGTCCTTTAAAATAAATGGTACAAGTCATAACGCGAAAAGGAAAATTTTATGGAGTCTCATAAAATCTAGAATGAAACTTTTCCTTTGCATGCAAGCACGGTTACGAAAATTCTACATGTTAGCTACATACTTTCAGCATTTGTAAGCTTACACGATTCAAGAAATGATCAGAGCCATAAATCTACAATAAATGTTTTGTTATTATTATAAATGAGGTATCTGGAATTATATTTCTGAGAAACAATATCAAATATTAAAGGTGAGAATTAACCAGTACCGTATTATCCAACTCGTCAGTATTTCAAATAATTATTGTTTGGATTCAAAACGCAAAAAAGTTTGCTAAACCATAACGATTAGTTTATCATTCCATCCATTTTGGTTTATCAGATTTCTTCAGAGCAATATTCGCATAATCCTCTTTTGAAAAACGTCATAATTATATGTTTAACTCTACAAGGTGGAAATTTTCCTCTATACATGTAGAAAGTGAAGGAATAAGCAGATATTAGAGGGAAAATGAAATGAGAATTTGGCTTATGGATTCTGGTAGGCTCCTTTTTTGTTTGGTATAAGTCCCGTTCAATCTTTAGGGCCTACAATCAACCGTTCCGAGCAAAATGTCTTTCAGAACGTGTTTATATATCAAAAAGACTATAAGGGTATAACATCGTACTTCCTACAAATTGAGACTCTTGCAATACATTTTTCATGGAAATACTTTCAACAGAACAGGATGATAATGGCATATGAGTGTATATTTAGCTTCAAAAAGGTTTCAGTTTTTGACAATATCTTTGCTTTCTCTAACGTGGAAAAAAAAAGTTTATTTTATCAATGGCGCTTTCATTCACGAAAAGTGATATAACTTGCTGTGGCTAATAAGGCATGATGGGTTTGGTGAAAAGAGACCGCCTTTACTATTATACTTGTCATTTCTGATTCGCTGTGGTTTGTACAGAAGATGATGAAGCCATTTTCTGATTACTTAGGAGAAAGAGAGAGGGAGAGGAGAGGGAAGAGAAGGGGGAGTGAACGAGAGACAACCACAAAGAGAAATGTTAGAGGTAGAAAGTGGGAGACGGAATGAGATAGGGGAAAAAGAAGGTGAGCGGAATCAAGGATAGAAAAACATACGGAGAGAGAGGGGGAGAGAGAGAAGGGAAGGAGAAAGAAAGAGAAAGAGAGAAAGAGAGGGAGGAAGGGGAGGGGAAGGGAGGGGGAATAGAGAAAGGAGAAAAGAAAAACGGGGAAAAGAAAACAGGAGAAAGGAGAGAGCGGGGAGGGGGAGATCGAGAGAGCGAGAGGGGAGAGAAAGACAGAGATAGAAATATAGAGACAGAAAGTGAGACAGAGAGAGAGAAAGAGAAAGGGAGAGGAAGAGATAGAGAGAGGCACACAGAGTGGGGAGAGAGAGAGAGAGAGAGAGAGAGAGAGAGAAAGAAGGGAACGGGGGGGGGGGTATTACAGAATGACAGGCGAGAAAACACAGGGCTATGGAAGATTGACTTTCGAATGAAAACTGCTCCCATCAAAGCGATAAATCATAGCCTACGTTTTTTTTCATCTCAATCAAACCGCATCTGTGTCAAGTCCACAAAATGGGACCAAAACACATTCTTATCACGCAAAAACGGTGACCTGTGAACGCCTCCACCATATTTTTCATTTCACCAATACATATTTTACCCCTCACTATCCGTATATTGAAACGCGATTATACCTTCTATATGGCTACAGGTATAATGCATTATATAGAAGAAATTATCTGCATTCATATTTCATATTCCACAGCAAAGACAAGAAGATTGGTGGGGAAAAAAGTTTAAAAAATGAAATACGGCAACATTTTGATAATAATAACACTATCCCGCACGGTGTGACGACTCTAATGACTGCATTTATGGAAAAAAGCTTTTTTTAAAAATAATGGAGTCACAAGCGGAGTATGAAAAAATATATATTATATTCTAGACTAGATTAGTACTGAATAATCAGAATACTGATTCGTTCCATGTATACATTTACTTTTAGACCGAAACAATTCAAGATAATGTCATGTAGTGAGAGTAATACTTCACATAAACAAACAAAAATCACACGGGCCTAACTCTAATGAAAGACATTAAATGCATGGTTTTTCCTCAGGAATAGATGAGAAACATCTTGATAAACAGGTTGTTTTTCCATGTTTTTTCTTTCTCCCAGCCACATCATCCCCCCTCAAAACCTTGGTAACATTTCTGGATGTGCCACCACCACCATCATCATTTATTATGAGCAGGACTAACTACTCGGCCTGGTTTGTGGCCTGTTGACCGTGTGTGTGGTCGGCATCTGTATCGCATCCCAAGGAGAAAATAAAAATGAAAGATGGGAGATAATAGGACAGGGTGAAGGGAAATATGGCAATGAAAAATGGGACAGAGAGAGAGATAGAGAGAGAGGAAGTGACTGTGAACAAGGAGGTATTATAGACAAGCTTGCCTAGTACCTTCTTGCTGTGAATTATATAGAAAACAAGGCAAGCGTGTAGGCTATACTGTCGCAATGAACGTACCTGACAAGTCACTGTAGGCGGAACGGGAAAACAAATTAAATGTAATCAATGAAGGGGGAAGGGGGAAGCCTCACAATATATTAAGAAATACATCTTCAATGCCTGGTGTCATAATATAGCTATGACACTGGTAGAGCCCCCCCCCCCCCCCCCGCCCCACCCCCGCGACGCCCGCGAAATAAAAACATCAAAAAGAACCAAATATGACCCTTTTATTCGGGAGTATCGAATCAAAAGGGGAGGGGGCAAAGAGAAAGCGGGAGAGAGAGAGAGAGAGAGGGGGGGGGGGGGGGGGTGTCAATAAAATTGTGACAATGACACGAATAGAGGGCGTTGATATCAATGCATGTATAGAGTACCTACATAAAGAGAGTAGCGACAACTCATGATTTGAACGCCATTTTGTTTTCCGAAAAGTCAGATGTCTATGTCGCTACTCTCTATATAAAGGTACTATGCATGTATAGCTTTCCAACCCTAGTTGCCTAATTGCGTTAATACAAATCTTGTTAGTTATGCCTACCTTTTCCCGTCTAATTATAGCCTTTTGTACAGCACGGTACAGAGAAACATCAGCATATCATTGTCCGATTAACACCATATTAAATCATAGCTCATCGAAATACATTCAATTTTCAGACAAATATTGACAATAAAACCAAACAGATTTGAAAGTATAATCGTCTTGAATGGTACTTCGCTCAACAGCGGTTACATAACAGCCTTCCCATGCAGGCCACTGCGATCAAGCCAGCCGGTCGCGTGTACTGTAAGTGGATGTGGATAACGAAACTTCAAGCAATAAACAATTTACCTCCAATTTATAAACATAGCAATTAGGTCGAATTAGGAGTAGTTAAAATTAGATCTCGATTTGTCTGGGGCTGTGTGACCTCATGTAAGGTCACAGGTTGTAAACACGGCGAAAGGGATTATAGTATCGCACGTGGGGATCTGATTTTACAAGTCGTTTTTGCAAGTGAGAAAAAAAGTTCTAATCCATGTTTATCACTGACGTCCTCATTGTCATATCAAACGAAAGAATATCAGAACAGTATGCATGAGAAATGCTTGTCAAATCGAACAGTGGGCCGGAGAATACTTTTCGTAGTTTTTCGGTAAGTAGAAATAATATCCTTACGGTTATAGAAGAGAAGGTCATGTTATTTGATGTAACAATTTCTTAATAACGATACAGTAAAGAAAGTGGACACAAAAAGATTGTGGAATACAAAAGAAACTGGTAATGATTATTTGGGATATACATGTATCACGATGGCCCACTTATCAAAGTTTTAACGCATGGAGGTCATAGTGATGTATTAATCCAACGTTCGTGTTACTTATAGAGTTACAATCAATCTGCCTTGATAGTAATCAAATGAATATAACGAGATATCATTTAAATGGCTTTAAAACCATGACGTGTATAAACTTGATAAATGATTATTCATCAACAGATTTGAGGAAACCAAGAAATCACAATGAGATCTATATAGTATAGGTATAAGCTTTGGCTTTCAGGTGGAAGTCAAGACTCCACAAACCAGTGCAAATGTAAAACATAACAACTATACATAATCATATTACAGGTAATCACTTTTCCGATGGTGATTATCACCCTTTGGGCCATGTAATGACACAATTATTGATGTTCCAAGAGCATACTTGACTGCAGATATTGGAAGACAAGAGGAAAGTCCAGACTCACTGGAATCTGATCTTCCGGAAAAAGGAAGCTATTCTGGATATCGTTTGTGAGTTTTACTTCTTCCGTCAAAAATATAACTAGGAGGTTTTTCACCCATTTCCTGCGAAATGAAGTCATCGCATCTTTTTAATATTGTTATGATCACTTTTTTTGCCGTTTGCCCTGGATTTCTTCTTTCAATGAATTTTAAAAGAATATAGAACGGTTGTTATTGTCTTGAGATATACTTCGATCGTTGAACTTTTAGAGAAAGTAAATCGGCGGATGACTTTGACACGCGATGATAAGAAAGCTCAATTATTCCTCTTTTTCAGCTTACTATTAGTATTAGAGCCTACGTGCTACCCACGACACATGACATTTTTCCAAGAATTTTAAATATGGACAAGATTTAAAATAATAATTGCGCTAGTAGCGACTTCATATTGGGCCTATATGAATTTGAATTTATCTATTTTCTTCCTGTATTTTCTGTTTACTTGTTTGTCAATCTATTTTTGATCTGTTGTATGTGTGTGTATGTGGGAGGAGAGGGGGGGGGGGGGTGGGTACGGGTGCTCAAATACCATAGATTGGGAGCTCCTGTACCTCCTTAATGTGATAAATGCTGACAACAGACACATTTTTTGGCTAGTCTACCTACATGACTGCACTTAATCTGTTTTCTCAACTGGAATGAACGCTCTCACACCCCAGTATCGTGTTACAGATAAGTGCCGGTTATCATCCGACCGTTTGCAGACACCATACACATGTCGGTCTTGATGACTGCTGCTTTCAGGTCCTGGCCTTTGTTTTTAGGCATACCAAGCTCCACTGGGGCCCCATGCCCAGGGGCTAGTAATCGGAGCTGTAAATGTGTCGGTCAGTACCTATGATGTTATGTAACAGGCCCTGTCAGAAAACAATGTCACGAATTCTTGGTGGTCTGACTCATCGAAATGACAAAACGGGTGACATTTCCCTGATGCAACCATTGAGGTACCCTTTTTATAGGGGGGGGGGGGGGGGGGGGGTTGTCACCTCCCACTTCAAATATTTTGTCTGCAAACACGCCACCTCTGTCGGCCAAAAAAAAGGAGGGGGAAAGTGGGAGAGGCAAGTGAAAAAGGAAAAGGAGAAAAGAAAAAGAGAAGAAAATAGAAGAGATAAAAGAAAAGGGAAAGGAAAAGAAAACAAAAACAGCGAGAAAATAAGGAAAGGAAAAGGGAAGGAGAGAAAACGAAGGAAAAAATGGCCAATTTTTTGCTCGCTCGCTTGCAAGGTGCAAGAATATCCACATATTTGGGCAACGAGGTTCCCAGCTAATTATGTAACTTCTGTACATTTTCTCTACGAAAAGTTAAGCAGAAAAGTTAAGCAAAACAGTTGCTCGCTCGCTCACCAAAAATTAGAAATGGAGTAGTTGACATTCGGGCAAAAGGCGTCCCCCTTCGGCAATAGGCTGCAACGCCCCTTCCCCGAGGATTTTCAAAGTTCCGATATTCGGGCAACCACCACTTCATATTCGAACAGCGAGGAGAAAGAATATCCACATATTTGGGCAGGGGGCTGGGTTCTCAGATAAAGTTATATAACTTCTCTTCATTTTCACTATGGAAAGTTAAAAAGAAATTGGTCTCGCTCGCTCGCAAAAATTAAAAAATGGAAAAGCTGATATTCGGGCAAATTGCGTCAGCCCCCACCTTGCGAAAATGGTCCTGTACGATCAAGATCTCTATATCTGTGATTTTCTTTTATCATTATTTGTGGGGGGGGGGGGAGATTAGGGTGCAGCATTTTTGTCGACACCCTAAAAATTTGTCGGCAAATTTTGGTGTCACACCCCCCCCCCCCTCAAAATGTTCTAGCGACGCCCATGAATATAATTAAGTACAGAGATGAGATGCTGGTTTGGGTAAACATTGTAAGGGTGAAATTAATATACTTTTTAAATTTTTCATGGATACCAGTCAAATACGAGATGAGAACATCCCTCTTAAAGATAAAGTTGAGTTATGGTCATGCGATAACATTGCGAAAGAAACTGTCTCAAATCAATTGGGAAAGGTTGATTATATACATACGAATTGGTGTATGCTGTAAAGCTTTGGAATCACCAAAACGAGAAGAAATTGACTCAATCATGAGTCACATGCACTGCACGCAGAAATGTGCATATGGGACTGCATACACATGTTCTACCCAAACATTTCACCTCCTTGTAGTCATATTTCGAATATAAGGGCATTTGAAGAACAATCCTTTTGAGGGGACTCCTCTACTATGATGTTCTTCCAAACTGACATAAACAGATAAAAGAGAAAGCTCACAAATTATATTTGACCTTTCCCAGAACTCAACCTTCCCTTTAAAGGGGAAAATGATTATTATGAAAGCGTGCATTTCCCTTTAAGTTAAAAATCTAGGCCTTCAGCAATTGAATCATAAAGGAGAAATATGATGTACTTTACTTTACGCGCAGGGGCGTCTGGCCCTCTTGCGGAATGACAGGGAAGCGCGTAAATCAGTAATGTAGGCATAATGGCTAAAGCCCACCGCACACTATACGATCGGTCTACGATCCAATTTTAAAAGACAATGTTATAGCATTAGCATTAGCTATAACAGTTAAACACAACATGTTTTATTGAGGTTCTGAATAGTTACATAGATAGTAAAATCGAAATTAAGTCCTATTACGAGCCTTCTAGTCGGAGGAAAGGCCAAATCGGCTCCGAATCGTAGTGACGTCAGAGCAGTCCTGCGATTGGAGATCGAGCTTTTTCTTGCGCAGCACCTAAGATTTGGAATAATCTTCCTTTTAACATTAGGAATTCCCAGTCAGTGCGCTCTTTTAAGACTAAGTTAAAATCTTTGTAGAAGCTTTTCAGTAGTTTCCTTTTAGTGTATATCACTTGTGTAATGAACTACTATGTAACAATTGATTATCAAGCAATGGGTCCTTTATGATAAGCGCAGTAGAGTATATGTGTATAGTTATTGCGCTATATAAATGTACGTTATTATTATTATTATTATTGTCTACGATTTGAAACTGATTTGGCACTTATTCCGGATATAAGGCTGACATCGCACCAAATTCCTATGTTGAGTATTCATATTATTGTTCAGAACCTGAATCAGGTAGCTTTCACTTATTAAACTGCCTATATTTAATGATATTGCGATTTATATCCAAAATCGGATCGTAGACCGATCGTATAGTGTGCGATGGGCTTAAGTCGTTTAGGGGCAACTCTCCTCTAAAGTGATGCCCCATATAGGATTCATTTTGCATTTGTAACACGATAAAAACTACTTTCGAAAAATAAACCCAAGGATAATTTTAAAGGCCTATTGTACTGCCCATAGAAACCAGGTTCGGATTAAATAATACGCCATAGTAATGTTCGCACATTTCTAAAGGTGATAGACAGTGGTATTGAAATTCAGTTGATTTTTCGAAAGTAGTTTTTATCGTCTATTGCCCTTTTTTCAAATTCTTTGTAGGGATTATCGAATTCGTTGATCATGAGAAATCGTACTAATGATGAAAGATAGAAGCGTATTTATAATAATCAAATTAAAAATAGGAATTTTTTTTCTCTTCCTTCCTTCATTCTTCGCCTTCTCAGTATAGCAGTTTTGGGTGAACAATGCCAACATGGCATTTTTATACCCTTTTTTGGGGGGGGGTTCTTTGTTAAGTTCGCTCTTCCAATCAGTGGTTTTGAGAAAACAATGGCGTGCCATATTTAGCTCCTTTCTTACCTTCCCACCACTATCAATAGCCTGTTCTTGACTTGGCTAATTGCTGACCTGTGCAATGGATTCCCTTTCACCAAGCTATGCCTCCCCTTACTGGAATTTCCTCATCATGCAGAGCCCGGTAAGATGACCTTTTCGCCCATCCTACCATGCGAGCCACAATTATTTCGAGCCCCGAATAACACGAGTCGGCTATAATTCCACCTGTTCGTGCAGGGCGATTGAGCTTGATTTCATCACCACGGTGGGTTTTGTTTTTCTGAAATTAAAGAACTTTCGTCATCGAATCATGGGAGAGAATGAGATGAGAGAGGGAGGGAGAGAGAGAGAGAGAGAGAGAGAAAGAGAAGGAGAGAGAAAAAAAGGAGAGAGACCCCCCCCCCCCGAAAATCCTTCAATTCATTCCATGCAAGTCCAGTGCAAATGACGTCTTACGCCTGTCCGCCAATAATTATTATGTCACCAATTTGCATTAAACGTTTTTTATACAAAGTACACAACAAGGCGTTATGAGCGTAATAATGTCTAAATTATTGCCACAAGCAATCGATATTTACTTGTCAAAATGAAAGTATGAAACAAATCATTCGACGATATTAACTTATAAGAGAACCTTTGAGTTCTGGGAAAGGTGAAAAATAATTTGTGAGCTTTCTGATCATTTGATGTCAGTTTCGAAGAAAATCATAGTAGCAATGTCCCCTGAAAAGGATAGCTCTGCAATTGCTCTCATATTTGAAATATGACAAGAAAATGGCTGAAATGTTCGGGCCGAACATTAATGCTACTTGTGTGTAGTCCCATATACCCATTTCTGTGTGCAGTGCATGTGCCTTTAAGCGTGATTTAGTCACATTCTAATCATTCTGATGATTCCAAAACTTCACAGTATACACCAATTCGCATGTAAATACCTTTCCCAGTTGCATTGAGACAGTATATTTCACAATGTAATTGTATGATTAGAACTCAACTTTAGGCTTGTAATGTCAATGGTAATTTCATGACAAGCGCAACACTGCAATGGTAGAATACCATATGAACGTGAAAAATTAAACAAAAAGGTTGCCTTTAGGGTATCTCGTAAATGTACTGATATATTATACTAATAGTTGCCAAAGTGCAGACTTAACGCAATTCATATAAAACGAATCATTCGTTATTGCCCTAATTAAAATTATTACCAGTATGCATATTTTCATTACTTGCAAAATTAGACAAAAAATCTGAAGTCATTAAGTGAACTGTGTTAGGTTTCACTTGCGATTGCAAGGTACCTCCCTTCCTCCCTATTTCTCTCTCTCTCTCTCTCTCTCACTGCCTTTCTTGTTAAGTAAAAATTATGACGTAATTCCATTTATAAAACTATCATATCGAACGATCGTTCAGCAAAACTAAATTATAACATCCTATATATATATGAATATATATATGCAACACACGTAATTTCAAGTGCCGGAAAGCCATCCCACACAAAGAGTTTCGAAACTCCCAATATTTGGGCACCCCTTACCTCATATTCTGATTCTGTTGTTGTTGTTGTAATTTCTATTTTTTGATCAATACAATCCAACGTTAAAGCTAGCTCAGAATGTTTTCAATGGATATGTCAACGCAGTAGAATAACATTAGCATAACATCAGAAGAGTTTCAATTTCAAAGGCTAACTTGCTATTATGACACACACGAGGTCACTACTCAGAAATATATCACATCTGAAGCAAGTATCCTTTACGATTATAGAAGAAAATGAAGGACGCGATATAGCCAAGTCAGTAATATGTAGAAATTTAAAATCAAAATTCGGGCAAGTGACCCCCCCCCCCCCCGGTGAAATTGTGCCCTTTTGGTCGTATTTGCACATTACCTTGATACAGTGGAAGAAGAAGGCCATACTTAAGTAGGCCTGAATAAATAAATGCTAAATTCTTCAATAAGTGAATATAGCACAAATGATTTTACATAATTATTATGACAATGTATCAAAGATTTCATTAAGTTATTAATCCCATTAATTTATTTTCATATACATACTTTCAAATTTATTAGATGTCTATGAAAACGAAACGTATATGAATGGTTATTATGTTAAAATAAAAAGCACAATCTGCTTTTTAAATTTCAGTGCCTCTGACCCTCTTTTCTCTTGAAAATCAAAACAGGCCATTTGCGTGTTGCTGCGGCACGACAGCTATCTAGATCACGGGGGCGCGCGCCGCGCTCCAAATCGCATCTCGGCAGACGATGGAAAGTGACGACGGATTTCGCGCCTAAATTACATTGTTGTCAGGAATTAGCGGGTGCACTTTACATGCAATGGCGACACCTTGTTCTGTCAGGGGGATGCGGCTCTATCCATCCTTCCATTCCGCCTTTTTATTCCCCAAGTGGAATATAACCCTAATGTGCGTTTGCTCATGGATTTGGTGGTCGGGTTTGGCGCGTTTTCGTTAGGGATTTGATGTAATATTTTGAGGGGGTCTCATAAGAAGCTATACATCTCCCTGTCTTTTAGTTTCTCCTTTGATAGAGTGGTTTCGGAAATGGAAGATGATATCGCCCAAGTAGTTGGACTGAACTGAAATGAATTATCCCATTCCGGATTCAATTTCCTCGACATAAGTCAGCTGCTCCATCTTTAGCAATCGAGTGAACATCGCAAGAATCTTGAACGCGAGCGAAAATTCATTGCATCCCATTATGAAAGGCATATCACAATTATCATTATGAAAAAGAGAGATAATACATCTTTAGTTAAGTAGATTCATTATGCCCACGGTTATGATACTTTTTTGTGTGTTTATAGCGATGACTGAAGGTCACATCAGAATAAATAAAATGCACACACATAATTATAGCAGGGATACCACATAGGCATCTGGGCACCTTGCTGTTATTATTGGGTTTAACAAACAAGATGTTTAGAAAAATAAAAACAAAAAACAAACACAAACACATAAACACAAACCCACAACGATAATATCATAATTAAATACACCGAAAATATCTACAGGCCCTACTTAGCTACTCGTACATTAAAGGAGAATTAACCCCAGAATATAAATGTACTTATATTCAAAGGTGTAATATATTCTTTATATCATTGGCCTGTATCACTTTAGAAATGAAATATCAGAAAATGGTTTAAAACCAAGACATTCTAGCACACGGTATCATCTGCTAACACTTTACATGGGGGCTGCCATTTTCTTGATGATATGGAGTTGTACATGAACCATTGGAAACCGTTCCAGTCAGGAAGATATTTTTAATCCTAGAGCTAAATTGCTTCTCTTCATTACAAAAAAAATCCCCATATATGATGGGAAATACATAATCAGGTGTGCACAGTTATTCTAAAATTTGAAATTTATAGATTTCTTTTTAAATTCTCTGGTTTTGCTAAATAGAAATCGATTTCTTGGGCTTGCCTGGCAAAGCAGAACATAATTTATACAACGCGCATTCTGATTATTTAAGTCCATTATCTCAAAGCAGGTGAATGCATAGTTTGTCACTATTGACGCTCGGGAAAGTTATCCATAAATATGAATTAATTTACTCCGTCGCGTACGTCATAGTATCAAGAAAATAGATCTATATTTAGTATAAAAAAAGTAATTTTCAAAGAAATACAAAACACATTTTCATTTTAGAATATATGTATATATCCGTTAATTTTTTAAAATCTCAAATGGGATATTCTATCAGGAAGAAAGACAATTTTGCATTCGGATTAAAAATATCTTTATGTACACATCAAGAAAATGGCAGCCCCCAGGTATCGCTAGCAGACGATAAAGTTTGCTTAGAAAATCTTGATTTATACCCATCTCGTACATTTTGATGCAAAACTACGTAGGACAACAAGAAGGAATAGATTACATCTTTGAATATAAGCACATTTAGATTTTGAGGTTAATTCCCCTTTAAATTTTGAGTAATTTTGGTAAAAGGATTTATGCCTCTTCACTATGGTATGTCTCTGCTGAAAGTGCGACGAAACATCATATAAACAAATGAACACTTCATTTCAAGTTGGCCAGTTTAGATTAGACCAGTAAACCTAAACTCTTATAAACCTATTATCTTAGCAACTTAAAACTGAATGTTGGGCTATTATAATGTAGAGTACATCGAAAAACTGAAACACCTAAATATCCTTATTATTTATTGTTTTGATAACAAAGACATATAATAACATTTGTAAGATAGGAAATAGTAAGAGTATATATCCAAAATATAGTGTATCCATATTCATTACATAATCATCCTATTTTGTGGTAACCCTGGTACCTAGCCTGTAATATAACTCATTCAGAATATATGTTTATATGCCTCTTTTAAGAAAAACAAATCTTTGTATTGCTTTTGCACTATTTTCCCTAAAGTCTAAGGCGCATCAAAATGGAAAATTACAATACTATACATGACTGTACTCTCAATGTAAAATAAATATTTTTCCAGAAACATTGTACTAATGTTTATAAATTATCAGTCATGCTGGTACTGGATAACCAAAATATATTTTTACAGAAATGAAACATACAAAGTTCAAGTTGAGTTCGCAAGGTTGTCCACGAAATACGTCCAGAGTCAAATCTTTATATATTGCAGAATGGATGTTTGAAGATAGACGAAGAAAAAAAAATCGATTGAGAGATGATTCTGCGGACTCATCAAGTCAGATTATTTATTTTACATGGGATAACGGTTGTCTGTTGGCGTTGCCTATTTAGGGATCATCAGCGTCATGCCATTTTAGTTCACCGCTGGCTTTAGCTTGTCTTATCCGTTCTCTATAATTCTGTGCAGTCTCCGTTATCAGGGATATACCAGTCGTCATTTCATGTATCTACATGATTTTTACTTCATTTTCAAAGTAAAAATTATACAATTAGCATGCAAACAGCATTTAATGATCCTAAGTCTGAACATTGAATATGACTAAAATATCACGTGAATTACGCGATATTTTTACAACATAGCCTACATCTGCATTATGATTAGCGTGTCATGTAATAGAAACGCGTTGTATTAAAAAAAAATAAGAATTTAACATAAATGAAGAAAAAAAGAAGTATGAATAAAACAATAGGATACGAGATACGAAGGCAAACCCTAATTCAAATATGTCAACAAAAAATTATCCTTTAGGTTATTTCAACAAAATAAAAAAAAAGAAATGTGCTTATTAGGATTCAGATTGTGTACGCCTTCATTTTATGTGCAGAATACAAATTAATTATCAATAATTTTATCAACAATCAATCCATTAAACAATATATTTAGAAAATGACCTATAAGAAAAGAAGACATACAAGCCTTGATGTGAGGTCATGATATTTTGTGTAACTTATCTTTTTTATATAATAATCATGTCCAACCTAAAGTCCTAATGTAGAAATGATTCCTTCTGGAGATAAAATGAATTTGTATTCTGCAATGTATACTGATATTTTACAGAATAATACTAGAACTAAACTTAAAAAACTGATTGAGGTATAATGCGCCTGTTTGTCGTATTAGTGACTTGATATTCGTGATAAAGAAAACAAGGTCTCGAGCAGAGACTGCGATCGTCTGAGAGTTGATATTTCTGATTAGTAATAATAATATCAATCGGACTCGAGGGTTCGGACTAGCAAGTGTGATGTGATGTGTTGTTCTGGCCAGAGGAGTGGCGTAGCTACGGCCTATGGGGGTGTTAGGGTACGTGCCCCACCCCCCCCCCCCACTCGAATGCGAAAGCAATGAAACAAACTAGAAAGAGAGGGACAGGGGCATGGTGATTTCACAAGTCACAACCTCCTCCCACACCCCCCCCCCTCCCCTTCACTCGATGGCCTTCTCGTCTTGCATTTCATCGGTGCCCCCCCCCCCCCCCCCCGTAAATGACTAGGCCCATGCTACTACGCCACTGGTTCTGACCAGAGTGATGCCCTTCCTGTGCGTGATATCATTTATCTGAGTTATCTGTGATCGGTCTCTGTGAGCAAAATAATTTACAAAAAAAAACACTGTTGGAGATGTCCGACCCAGCAACAACTAATACATGAAGAATAATTTGACATTTTCAACTTTTTGTTTTGCTTTTGTTAAAGCTTGTTGGAAAATATAAGTGTTCATACTATCAACTATACTGTATGTGGGTATGTTATACAATAAGAACTGAGAATGCTTCTTTTCTTTTCCCTTTTATTTTGCTGGCAAATTTTATAATTATATGATTTTTTTCCCCTTTTGCTTACCAGTAAATTGTCAGCAAGCTCCCTAATTCTAAGTACTAAAATAAAATATAACACTATGCGCAGACAATTGTTCGTCACTAGGTTATTTGGGGAAGAAGCTTCAATACATTTGACTGCATTATGTAAAGTGCACAATATTGAGTAAGCATGCATTGGATATAAGTGCAGGTGAATTTCTTTTCCAATTCGGTTCCTTTATTTTTATATTTATTTTATTTATTCATTTAATATATTTATTAAAAGTACATGTGAATGAATCAAGTGAACAAACGCATACAAATACTCATGGAAGAACCCTTTAATAATATAATGATAAAGAGAAGGAAAACAAAACTTTCAGTTCTCTATTAAATGATGGTGATGTAGCGACGTATGAAAGAATTTACATGTCAATCAAAGGATTTGAAAGTTTGCCGAACGTGTTGAAGACGTCACACGTCTTTTTCTCTCTAAAAAACTCTTTGAGAAGCCAGAGGCGACAAGTAGAAGAGCCTGGTCGTCTGTCTTCTACCACAGACTGTCTACTACACATCTCAAGGTTTATCCCCTCTCCAGAGATGCTCTCCAAGTATCGATTAAGATCTTGGGTAATTGGAGCTAAATTCTTTACCACCAAAAGACTGTGAAATGTAAGATCGGATGGGGTTGAGTGAACGCTGTCACTGTCAATGATCAACAACAACAACAAAAGTAAATAAATAAATGAATTAAAAAAATATGAATTAATAATTAAATAAATAAATAAATAATAATAATAATAATAATAACGCTGATAATAATAATAACAACAATAATAATACTAATAATAATGATAATAATAATAATAATAAAAGAAAAATAAAAACTCAGAATATCAACAAAAAATAACTTTGCATTGTGGTTACTGAGGGTACAGAGATCAGATTCAGATGCTCAACTTTTGCTTTGGGGGATAATAGCTGCAATATAGGAATGTGGTTATATGAGGGTTGAAGAGGATATCATAAAATAGTCATTACTTTTTGAAGAGCGAAAATTATAATCCATTCCAACTAATCAATTCCAACTAATCAATTTATTATTCTCAGATTTTAATACATGTACGATCCTATCAGCTCTTGCGTTTAAAATTATTCATTTAAGTAAAGTGTTCAATAAATAGGTTTTAACATTAATTTTGAAGAGAAAATATTTTTATGTCAGTTGGAAAAACCTATATCGAGAATAAAAAAATTCCTTTCATAATAAATCTCAGAAACAAGAACTTAATTTAAATACTTATAATTGCATCTTTCCATCATGTCAAATAAAATGACCAAATAAGAGATTCGTCTCATTTTTGTATACGTATTATTATCCTATTACTTTGCTAAATTAAAAGAAAGCTTTTCTCCATCTATGTATTCAACATTGTAGTCGATGTAGGCCTTGATTTATCCTCCAATTCTCGATGTCATTGCACCATTATCTTCAGATCATTCTGTATTCCTTGTCTCCATTTTCTTCGTTTAAACGATGACATTATTATGAATTACGATGTACTTACTTCCTGATGAAATTATTTTATTCATAATTAAAGTGACGAAATGGTTTCCAAATTAAAATAAAAATCGATTAAAATATGGTTAAAGCCATACCATTGAAATGTATGCAAGTTTATAGTGACCACGAGCTTTTTCTTGCACCAAAACTACAAAAACAAAACACACTCGCACACGTGTGGAATTTCGGTGGCACATTTTCTCACCTCTGCGAGTTCAAGGGCATCTCCCGTGTTAGCCCTCCCATCCCCGGGGGAGACATTGCGGGGATAACGCCGTGATCTTGACCCCACACCGTATTGTGCTTTCGCTTTTCAGCTCCATCATCGTGACATTGTGATTCACTTATCCCTATGACAACTGCTTCTCCACTGCGAATATTTTTTTTCCATGTTCTTTCACGGTTAATGCAAGACAATCATCGAAAGTACATCATTAAATAAATGAACAATAATATTTTATTAATAAGCATACATTATCACGCAATGGAGATGTTTTTTTTAATTCCCATTTCGAGAGTGAAATTCTGCATAAAAACCCCTTTGTACTCACATGTGCGTATTTGGCTATTATAACTTAGTTTTATTAAAAAATTGAAATTTATTCAGTTGATAAATATCGATAGCAGAATTTTCTGTTCAGTTCGTGAATATATTTAATTATATATATAATTAATTATATTATTGTCTGACAAGCCTTGTGTACACCGAGTGCACCCAATAATTATCTTTCAGCATTTAAAAGCTTCAAATTACCTTATTTTTGTGACTAATCAAAACTATCATTTTCAGAGATAGCGTGTCCCAATTCAGTAGATTTTTAAAAGCTCAAAGGCGTATATTGGGCAGCAAAGCAAGAATAAGCGTATCCCTTCAAAAATCAAGAGCGGTAGAGAACAATACGACGACCATTTCGCACTGTGCGTCGAAGTTGAACTTGAACAAGGCGATAAAATCTACACCTCTTTCTCGCAGATCAGATTTGTCCACTCTCCAACGTCTAAATCTCTGCAAACAACGTCAACATCGAGAAGCAAAAGCAGCAGCTTATGACCCGGTAGTCGAGGCTTTAGAAAGAAAATAATTTGGACAGCCGCGGGGCAGGCTCATCTAGCTAACCCGTCTTGCCCCCGAAACTCTGGGTACGCAACGCCAGCCGTCTACCGCTGATAACAGAAAGCCGAGAAAAGGCACGTACTTTTGCGTTGATTACTCGCGCAGAAGTCATTTTCCCCCTTTCTTTCTACAGATCGTATTATTGGAGCGTCACGGTAAGAAGAGTCAAGTTCAGGAATTATGTTTTTCTAACGGGGCTTCGGGCAATGTCGTACTCCTAAGTTTCCCGGGCGAGACATTCGAATGTCACGATATAGGCAACGTTTACTTAGCACTCAATATAAAATTGCTTTTTCTTTATTAACAAATTGACTTTTGTTATTTCAATACCCTCGAGCGTAAGAGACCAGGGCCGTCAGAGAAGGGGACCGAGTACATAGACGAGAAGGTTACACTTGGAATATATATAGAGTACAATCGTTCTATCACAAACTTGAAAAGTGAGAACTCTTTCAATTAATATAATCTTCAATTTGTAAAAAGAAAAAAAAAACGTACCTGAAATTGCTGGAAAAAAGCTTATTAGAAACTTTCGGCAAATGATACACTATCAAATGAGAAATTTGCCTCATTGTCTTTATTGATGTCAGAGTGTGTTTTGCATATTCACCTACTTCGGGTGGTAAATTTACCCCCTCCCCCTTTTTTTCTTTCCTAACCCTTTTTTTATGGATGAATTCACCTGGTGCTCTTTATAGCCTCAACATGTTCAATAATTCTTGAAGTACCGGACTTCCCTCCTAAAGAAAAATAAAACAAATGCCCATATTCATAACACATGTAATACTTATTTCAAATGAGTTTTATTGACAAATTGTTGCTTAACACGCCAAAGACTAAATTTCTTCTTCTCTTTCTTTTTCTGTAAATAAGCCTCGCCCATATTTTATGCTGACTAACTTGATTGTCATGTTTTTATTTGTATATTAATCTTTCACTTTCGTGGTATTGGCAGACACGTGCCATAAAACAAAAACACAGAGGAAGAGATAAAAATAACCCTTGTCCCATCATGCATTGCGCATACACAACGCGGAAATGGAGTTTCTAAAAACAACCTGTTTTTACTTTTCTTTCTCTACTGTAGAAGTGAGAGGACAAGTGATCCATCACCTCTCGTATCGGAAAGGGATATGGACAAAAAAATTCTTTCGAAGTACAAAGAAGATTTAAAATATGCTCAGAAAATATGAAAGGGATGTTGTTTATCATCGAAACAAAAGGAGGTTATTAATTACAGCATGGATCAACATTTAATATCCCTTTTATTAGATAAGGAATGTTATTCTGTAGAAAGCAGCACGCAACACTTGTTGTGTTCACTAAGTGAAAAAGCAATATATATATATATATTTCCTAATCTACGATAGACAATAGACACAGAGGGTGAATTAAGGAAAAGTGGAATAAATATGTGCAAAAATCTGGGCTGGTATGTCATATTCAAACAGGCCCATCATGTAAACGAATACATAAAACCAACAACAACAAAAAAAAAACATTAAAAGCCTTGCTATTGCTTTGTCTGCCTTTGCTTGCATCTTCGCATACATACGCATGCATGTGAAGATGTACAAAGCCTAGAAAGGACCCCCCCCCCACAAACAAAAATTCAAATTAAAAAAAGAATGATAGTTATTATCAGACAGTCAGGCCTCTTTAAACGTATAATGTATAGTACATCGCAAATGTATAGTACACCGCAAATGTTCTACGTGCATTGTTCACCCCAAATCACGAATTCGTCCCATCAAACAATACCGAAATTAAAAATGACATCAATAAACCGCAGTCATTTCCTTTCCCCTCTGCATTCTTGATGTTCTTTATCTAGATCCCCCAGAGCGGCCGACTCCAAGTAGAAGACAAAGACAGTAACTCACACCAGTGCGCATCACACATTACCTGATAACCTCTGCCGAGGTTCACCTCATTTTCCCCCTGATAATAAAAAAGAGCGGATACAAAGACAACGAAAGAAAAGGAAAGAAAGAAAGAGAAAGGGATGGCAAAAAAACCCAGGTATGAATTATCTGGATAAAGTGACAAAAGAATCTTTTGAGGGTAGAAGTCTTTATAATATAATGTCCCTTCCTGGGCTGAGGTTTGAAGCATCCGCAACGGTTCTTCCTGGTGTTCCTGAAGCCAGTTTTTTGCGAGAGGGTATGAAGTCATCTTCCTTCTTCTTCGAGAAGCTCCGGATAACAGGAATTCAGGCCGGCCAATGGAGGAAACGGATTCAGATATCAAACACTTCCAATGGCGGGGAGGTGTCCTTTGGACGTTGAAAATGACTTTGAACATTCTGGGGTCACGACTACCAAGTTCTGTCATGTCTGTCGGCCTAATGAGAGGGTCATCAAAAGAATCCTTAACATGCAACAACCGAAAAAAGGAAAGAAGACTTTTTCTCGAATGACAGGTAGACAAACTATCACCAGGGGAGTAAATAGCCCATATACCAATTTCAAGCAAGTTTACCAATATCACAATAAACTGATAAACATGATAAAAGCTTCACATCACTTATATGTAATTGAATGAAAGAAACTCTTGTGACTGAAATCCTCGCTATAATTATGTCGCATCACAAATCGATAATCACAATAACGTCATGATCGAGCAACTCTAATAATTAATGTTTCGCACACCATGAATGATAAAAATAAAGCTTTATTATACAAAATATTCCTTATTTTCTCATACATATTTTTTTTTTTTTTTTTTTTTTTTTGGGGGGGGGGGGGGGGGGTTATTTAATACATCGTGTGTTGACCTATAGGCCTGGAACTCACCAATATCTTGAAAATAGACATAAATTGCCCTTTTCTATCATGGAAAAATACAAATGAGGCAAATTTTTCTTTCTATTCTATATGAGAGATTATCGCATAATAATATTGTGACATAGATATGCTTCTATTTCTCCGGAGTTTTAGTTAGTAAAGAACAATTACTTTATTTATTTATTTATTTAATTTTATTTCAACACGGTAATAAACATGTTTCAGCCAATGGCTGTTGTTCGACATGTCCGTGCATATATACAATTAAAATGCATTGCACGATGCAACAATTTAAAATATAAATACAATATAGAAATACAATATAAACATACAAAAGCATCAAAATAGTAATATATATAAATATTGAAAAAAATTACGATTAAAAACACAATAAATTATCATACAAATGGTAAATCAAAACAGTAGACAAAATATACAATAAAAGAAAAATAGGTATCTATATTGCAACTTGCTGAGGGTAATTTGAGGTTTTGGATTGAGAGCGAGCGAAAGAGGGAGAGGGACAGAGCAAGGGAAGAGAAAAATTATTTTAAAAAGTATAATATAATTCTGGAAAATGGTTTACCTTTGAAGATGGTGTACCTGATGAGGTCTATTTTTACAACAACAAAAAACCCGGCTCCTTTACAGAGTTATGAGGATGGCGGTTTAGCATAATCCCCTTATTGGATAGAAAACTTGCCGAGTTTCTATCTCTAGTATATACAAAGGAAGCACTGATCACCAATAAGTGGGTGTTTTGGTGACGAAGACCGGGGGTTAAACTTGAAAATTGCAACAAAACATGCAAGCATATGTCGCAAATTACTTCTTGTATAACAGTTCTTGTATCCTAACCCAATCGCTGATCTTCAACTATCCTCTCGTCAAAGTTTTTGGTAACCAATTTTTTTAAAGGTAAAATGAGGTAAAATTAACCTTCGGCGTACGTTCAAGGCAGCGATTTTCAAATTACCAATACTCTGGCAACCGCCACCTCATATTCGGCAACGAGGTAGTCTGTTTTTCTTTATTTTATTTTATTCATTACTGTCTTTTTATACTGCCACTAGAATACAGTGTGTATGTTTGTTTGTTTGATTTAAAAAAAAAAAAAATTTCATTTTCATTATTATTATTATTTTTTTTTTTTTTTTTGGGGGGGGAGGGCCTCGCTTGCTTCGCTCGCGATCAGTATTTAGAATACTTTGGAAAGTTGATATTAGGGCAAAAGACATCAGCGCCCTTGTCATGTGGTAAACGCCAATAGAAAGTATTGTAAGCATCACCATTTTAGCCTCAATCACATGAGTAAGACTAATATAATGAATTTTTTTCCCCAAATACCTGCAAGAAAATGTACTATGTACACATGATGTGTTGCGAAAACAAATAAAGCGTGAATATTTT
Organism: Heliocidaris erythrogramma; assembly: GCA_025617745.1. Taxonomy (NCBI): domain Eukaryota; kingdom Metazoa; phylum Echinodermata; class Echinoidea; order Camarodonta; family Echinometridae; genus Heliocidaris; species Heliocidaris erythrogramma. The sequence goes on along the minus strand of CM046866.1, from coordinate 33,857,449 downwards.
TTTTCTCGAATATCTGTCACGTTTCGATGGAAATGCAATATAAATTACAACGATATCAAAATGAGAAAGAGTATATAATTCATTTCCAGATACATTAACTGAAGATACCCACAAATTCAGTTTTAAAATATTCATTTCATATCTATAACTATGGTTTGCCTTCATAGAATTTCTTGAGCTTTTTTTCATCAAATCGTGTGACGACAGTCTGCAAGAACGCGGTGATATCGGCAACGAATGTTGACATGACTTAAGCAAAAAGATATTTCATCACGGAATACACGAGGTCATACTAGGTAATATCTCTGATTTATCATAAACAATACAAACAGGAAACTTAAAACAAATATTTTACCACGAATCCACAATTACTTATTACGGATGAATAAAAAACGTATTTCGCTGGAGCTAGAAAATGTAGAACAAGCAACAAATTTTCAATTGTAATTCTTCACATCTTCTTCACTCCCGTTTAATGTATCACCATCTCATCTCCCTGTATAATATGTTTTAACAAGCAACTTTTATCAACTGCTACTCATTCTCCAATTTAGCATTTCGAACTCAGAAGGCGATTTCATTTACAGGGTAATAACAAGATTGCAAGGCTCTCAGGAAGAACGGTATCAGTACTGATGAGGTAACCCTGGGTGAAGAGAGACTTTTTTATTATCGTTATTACTATTATTATCATCATTATATTTTCATTATCATGATTATAATATAATGATATTATTATTATTATTATTATTATTATTCATAACCATTATCAATATCTCTGTCATCATTATCATTACTGCTCAATTCACGACCCCTACATAAAAGGGTGGCAGCGGTGGGATTTCTGCAAACAAAACTTTCGTTGTCTTTACAGGAGGTGAAAGTTATTCCAAGAGAACCCCGGCGTTGTGATTTCAAATGTAAAGAGGTGGGGAATCAATGGAGAAACGTAGAGAAATATTCAGATACAGGGGGGATGAGAAGTTTATATTAATGTAATGTTTGTAGTAAGGCAGACTGAGAATCAAGCAACTTACCATAATATTTCCCTCTTCGTGTTTGCCAGTGGAATATATCCAGAAGCTAAGCAGCCCAGAATCATTATTTTTTGATTACTTTAATTGGACCTTAATGCCACGAGTTCATGTAAGCTGTGTGCATAAATATATTATATTTAATAGGAATCACTCGTTTCGCATGCTAAGCGAGCGAGTAAACTTTGATTTTTAAAAGCCGACAGCCCGCAGTAGCGCATTTTCTATCTATCGACAGCTTCTTGATGTAGTTACATCTTTGGGCATGTCAGGCATCAGGTTCATTATTAATTACAACGCAACCACCTAACTGCCTCGACATTAAATGACAAACCGCGAATATTTGGAGGGGTGCTGCAGCCCCCAGGGGCTTACCCACTTCAGGACAAGTACGCCTATGTTATAACAAGCATCTGGAGACGTTATAAACTACTACGACCCGTGAATACAAGCTTATAAAGACAGGTAGGCCCTATACACTGTGTAAAAGTTTATTGGACTTGACTCACTCAGATTCATTGCTTCATCGAATGAAGAAGTTTTATGTTTCTTTTATGACAACTTTCTCTTTCAGCTATCAACTCCATAATCTTATTAACACAAAAATGAGATCAAAATAATCATTAATTAAGTATATTCGATAGGCAATAAAAACCGCATCTGGAACAATGGAGTAATTTGGACAAAAACGGGTAAATGACTCTTCAGTTCTTGAGAGTTAAAATAGAACAACAACGAACGTTGATGGAGTTACGTACATGCTGTTATCTGTAATCCCATGTTTGGTGAACGTAGCCTTTATTTCACTTTCGAATCCCAATTCATTCTGTGCTCATGACAACGTTCTATATTTTGTTTCGAGTATTTGGTATTTATCTGACCGCCGAGTACATGCACACTAAGAAAAAAAGTACAATTTTGCACCCTTGAAATGCAACAAAAGTTGCACCTTTTTGAAGAAGCTTTTTGCACCTTTAAGGGTGCATTAGCTATAATTTGCACCCTTAAAGGGTGCAGAGTTGTACCCTTTAGAAAAAGGTACAAATTTGCCCCCTTTTGGGATGCAAACGTTTCTGCACCCTTAAAGATGCAAAGTTGCACCTTTTAGGATGCAAACGCGCATTATTAATAATAATAATACCTGGCATTTATAAAGCGCCTTTCCCAAGTACTGGCTCAAAGCGCTATAGATATATATTATTACCCCGGTCATTGGATTCTGGCACGCCCGCACACAGTGTATGCACATTCTCCACTCCCTGGGGAGCATTCCAGCCAGTCGCCTGTTAAGTGCACACATGCTAAGCAAAGGACATTACCTTTCGACATCCTGGCCTACCGGGTACCCATTTAACACCTGGGTGGAGAGTGGCAAATGTAGATTAGCGTCTTGCCAAAGGACGCTAGTGCTGCGGTGGGATTCGAACCCCGGACCTCGTGGTTCACAGTCAGGAGACTTATCCACTGATCCACAACACCTCTACAAGGATGCAAACAAGAACAAAAAGATCCATTTTTGCACCCTTTTAATGTAGGGTGCAAGATTGCACCCAAAAAGGTGCCGCCAGTGTTGCATTTAGGGTGCAAACCTGAACCTTTTTATCTTAGTGTGTGTCTTTGAATTTGTCAACGGTCAAAATGTTGGTCAAGGTCAGGGATGTGTTGAAAATGATGCATTTAGTTGTAGATAATGATAATAATAATAATCATCATCATCATCATTAAAAAAATGATAACAACAACAATAATAATTTGTAAACAAATATTTAGGCGTTACTCCCAGTGTTAAAGATCGTATGCTCGATCTGTAATGAAAATCACAAGTCAGAAAAAATTGGAACCAGCGGGATTCGAACCTGTTATCTACTGCTTGCCGGGCAGCGACTTAACCACCAGGCTATTCTGGTTCACGGCCAAGTCACGATGAACTGGAAATCAAATACCTAAGATCCTCTTCCTTCTGACTCATTAATATTCAACGGTCTGCCGTGGACAATTGTTAGTACAGTAAATAAAGTGGTTCCAATTTTTTCTGACTTGTGATTTTCATTACAGATCGAGCATACGATCTTTAACACTGGGAGTAACGCCTAAAAATTTGTATACAAATTAAAATTCCTCCCATTAAGCTTCTTTATTTACTAACAATAATAAATAATAATAATAAATAGTAATCAAATTATAAAAAATCATAATAATTATCATTATATGGTCTTATTTACCAAGGGTAGCCACATCAGTATCAATACTGCTCTTCCTGCGTGCCCTGCTATTATTATTACCCAGCCTTGCCGGGTAACCATTAAATACCCTGGACTGAGAGGGACATGTGGGCAAAACACTTTGTCCAAGGATGTAAGGATCGAACGCAGGACCTCTCGGGTGAGATTCAAGAGCCTTCAGCAATATACCACGGTGTTCCCACAAGGATCAATTCGATAATCCTTTCCTTTATATAGCTATCAAAGCTACAGGGACACCACGGGTCGGGGATATCCGTCCGGCAGGACCAATAATTTTTACCATTGCTATTACATTATTCACGTTTGAGAATTTCAAATTTCATATAAATGAATGCAAAACTGAACTGTGAGTTGTAAGTTCGAAACATTCTCATCCCTTTGTGTGAATCATTCATGGCATATATTATTTCTCGGTGATGGAAAAATCCCTAAATAAGCAACACAGAACATAGGATTTTCAGAACATTCAGGCGTTGAAGAGCAATTTTTAGTAGTGTGTTCTATACCCAACAGGTTATCAAAATTGAAAATCAAAGAAAAGTTATTTTTGACTCCTACCAACACTATGCCTCCCACCGTTTAAATTTAGTGCCGTTGAAAATTGCTTCGTCAGTTTCATTTTCAGCTTTCAAAACAAAATGACTTTATTATTAATAAATGACATTTTTGTTCTTCCCTCTATAGATATATGTACAAAGGTCACATGAAGTGGCGAATAATTCATAAGGGTTATCCTCTAATAAAGTAGTAGTATTCTACCATTATAATACGAGACATATAGCCAACACAACATAGGATTTTTCGGCTATTCGCTTAAAAGTGCAATATTACGGTGGCATATTCATCAAATAAAACGTCGTATGCCCCCCCCCCCCCCACATTTCAAGCCCCCTGGATACGCCAATGATCTATATCGTATTAGACCATTACATTGTTTTGACAAGGAAATTAATGTAGATCTAAATTCCAAGTAATATAATAATTCTCAAATAATAATAATAATGATATAATTATTCCGTTCTTTTATAGCGCATATCACATTATGATAATACATGTACGTCTCTATACGCTTCCACAGGACTTTGCATATTATTACCATGGTTTTAGCTCCGGCAACCGTAGCGCTTAGTGCATTCAAGGAATAAATATTACCATATACCCATACTACAACTGGGTGGCATATGCAGATTATTGTCTTGCCGAAGGACGTTAGTGCTGCGGCAGGTATTCGAACCCCGTACCTTCTGGTTCACCGTCCGGAGTCTAATGCACTAGACTCCGGACGGTGAACAAATCTAACTGTAAAGGCACTGAGAAATCTGCATCTCCACAGCTTATTAAGGGGTGGCTAGTCTTGTATCGCTTGATTGTCGAGAACTAACAACTCAGTAAACTGCAAACTCTCAGCTCAGAGGTGAAAGTGTTCCTTTAAAGATAAACGTAGAGTTCTGGGGAGCGTTTCATCATGTGTGTTGTCAGTGATTTTTACCGACAACTGTTATAAGCTACTGAAATCCTTGCATCTGATTGGCTGAGAGAAAATTTGTCAGTAAAAAATCACTGACAAAACACTTGATGAAACATTGTGAAACGTTCTCAAAGCAATTGGGAAAGTTTATCATGTACAGTGAGGTTTTGGAAGCATCAAAATGATAAGAAATTGACCCAATCTCGCTGAAAAGCACAAGCACTGCACACAGAAATGGGTATATGGGACTGCAAAACCAGTGCTGCGTGAATGTTCGGGCCGAACACTTGTTTCTCGTCACATTTCGAATATAAGAGCATTTGAAGAGCAAGCTTTTTCAGGGGACATTTCTACTATGATGTTCTTCCAAACTGACATAAAAGGAATGAGAAAGCTCACAAATTAGTTTTCACCTTTCCCAGAACTCAACCTTCTCTTTAATCCGACCTTCCATTTAATGGTAGTATACCGTTACCCATTACCACCATTATCAGCTCCAAGACATTGTAACAGTGCCTAGTATTCATCTCAGAAGAATGTTATCATGAGATGCGATCAGAACTGACGCGACAAGAGCTGATGGTGAGAGCCTCGTTGTACACTGTACAACCATGGACCTACAAGAGATCCATGGTACAACGAACAGATCCAAATGCTTAATGGAGCTTGTGGACTTGAGTACTGAGGTGCATTGTTACATAATCTACCCTACAGAAAATCAGTTTAGTATTCTGAGAAATCGGTGCTAATCATAATTATTCGTAGAGATAAGATCAGAACTGACGCGACAGGAGCTGATTTTGAGGGCATCGTTGCTCACTGTACAACGCCATCCAACCGATCGTGGAGCTCGAGATTCGTTGTTGCATAATCTACACGCTAAAAAAATATCAGTGTAGTATTTCTGAGAAATCCGTACTAATCATAAATGTTCGTTCGTAGAACATAAACATTCCATAATGTTTACCGACCAATGTAACGTCTGGAAATCCAGGAACTCGACACATTAACTGCTCATGACTCATTCTTACTTTACTAACATAACACAAACCATCAATTATTTTCGGCGGTCATCAGGAATGGACTTTCAACCCAATCAAACACAAATGTGATACTCTGAACATAAACATAAATGTATTTATGTAACTCTAGACTCTGAGAGTGATCTTTGGAGTACATTGTCAAACAGATTAATTCATCACTTATAATATTTTTAACGAGTATTAACGAGTAACCTTGGGTTCTCTTTCTCAAAAATACGCCGTTACGTTGTTACTCTCCTTCCTGACTTTGTAGAAGATCATTATAATTTAGTTTTACTAAGTCCTAAAACCCTTTTCGTCAGCTTTCTTTGATTCCATGACAAGATAACAGGTCTAGCAAAACGACAGCTCCTGTGAATGTTTTTTTTTATAATTCATATCCCTGACCTGGGTGAAAATTCTAACTTGTGACCAACAAGTATTAAAAATACGGACATTTTGTGTGGGCACGAATTGGACGAACCTCGGTGAGATTACAGTGCTGGAATTTTCGGCGAAGACAGAATGTGGTGATAGCCTTGATTTGAGGTTCGTTTCAGGAGAGCGTTTCATCAAGTGTCTTGTCAGTGATTTTTTTACTGACAAATTTGCTCTCAGCCAATCAGATGCAAGGATTTCAGTAGCTTATAACAGTTGTCGGTAAAAACATAACGCTTGATGAAACGCTCCCCTGATGTTTACCCTAACATTCAATAATGGGCGGGATACCAGAATATCTAACATATGTATGCTTTGATACAAGTTGAACAATATGAGACCATATTATACATTACGTTTGGTATGAATTTCCATATCGCTCCCAGAAATTTAAAGTTATCTTGAAGCCGTGGAATGGCAAACTCCATTGTATTCCTTATTTAATGCGTCGACCGATAATTTATTCAAAAGAGCACGTGATTTCTTTCTACCTTCCTTTTAAGTTTCTGGATGAAATTCTGAAGGTGTTAATTGACATCAACATTTTGATAGAGGGATATCTAAAATATGTATTCTTACCAATCTTGTCTCCTCCCAAAAATATCATAATAAAAATTGTTTCCATGAGACAGAGTATATATTCCAAAATGTATAATTCCACAACGTTACAGGCATCTGATTCTGAGAATATCTGAGCCTCCGACTCGAGAAGAATGATGGAAACATCTTGGTTCAGTTTAGCAAAAGGAAGAGACCCAAAAGACGGTAATACTCCATCAAGAAGGTCCTACTCGGTTGATTATCTGTACTGTGAGTAAATTCTGAGTCTAGCTCGCTCGCCTTTTTATCAATTGTTTGTTATGACTATATTCATTTTAAGATCTCACTGGCCCGATCTTTGCGTAAATAAAGATCCTTACCCTCCTTCTTCAAAACCTCTCTCAAATTTTAAACACAAGCGTTCCGTTTATAAATATATACTTTTGCGATTGTCCCAGCCCCTCTCTCTCTAGGGGCGCGTATAGAAACAGAGATAGTGGAAGCACGGTGTATACCGACGTGGATATAACACTAACAGTTTATGTAAACTTCAGGTTGCTCCCATTGTAAACTGTTTAACTTTAGTCGTGCCATTTTCGATGTTAAGTTTATTGAAAATTTAACACTATTTATTTTCAGGATTTACAGTGTTTAGGTTTTACCTGACATTTGATTTGTTATGCAGCTAGCAGCGGCTGATTGGCTAGCGAGCTGTGATGCTCTCACCGTAACACAGGTCTTTATCTCAATCATGTCGACCATGTTCCCCTCCCAACCACATTCCTTCGTATTTTCCTCTCTAATTTGATATCTAGTTTGTGGTATGTTGGTGATATCATAGACGATAAGCCTTCTGATTGTGTTCAGCATTATGAAATATAATATATGTCGCGTTTTCATATAGGCGTTGACTAGCAACATTGTGAAAAGGTTTGTTTTAATAAAACCACCGATATGACCGAGGTCATGTTAACTAATTTTCGGAAAGATATTTGAAGGGAGGACCACATGCCTTTGTGACTTCCCTGATTATATCATGGAAATTCTTTTACTAAAGAAAAAATTGTTCTTTTCTTTATTCAAAGTTTTAAAGTCATAGAAAGCAGTACATAATCTTCTCGTTACCAGTAGGCCCTTATGTCTAGAAAATTTGAATAGTTGATCTATCAAACAAATAATTTTAATTTTTTTTTTAAAATACAATAATATATCAAGTGATTGATTTGTAATGATGTGAATTACCATTAACCCATAATTTATGAATTTTCAATAAGAACCGTTATTAATAATACCAATAAAGGCAGTATTCTCTGATCTTCCTAAGTACCGGAAATTTTTGTGAGCTACCTCTTCAATTTTATTTTCATGTGAAAGAAAATTAAAATAGCAAAGTAACGAGAGAAGGATTGCTCTTGAAATGCTCTCATATTTCAAATGTAGGCCTAACTGAAGAACGGTCTGTAAAAACACGTTTGTGTAGTCCCACCTATACCTGGATGCGAGTGCGTTGCATTTCTGCAATATTGAGTGAGTTTGCCATGATTTTGATACTTTCACAACCTTCTATCAAATACAGAATCATTTTTATTTTTTCTACACGATCAACCTTTCAAAACTTCGAGATAATTTCAAGTGTCAGTTGTTCCCACACTTTACTCTTCAAATAACTCTTCAGGCAATGTTCTCAGTTTCTCTGCCTCTTCTTCTGAGTATTTTCTTTCTCGAAGATATAGTGAAATATTCTTTTTTCCTCTATCTGGAATTTTATCTATTTCTATTCGAACAATGTTTTGTCCAAACATATACAAAAATAAATATAATGTGTATTCACTCGTATAAGAAATTTATGTCTTTGTTCAATTTATGTATCATTTGGTCCATTAGTTAATTTCTATAGAATTGAAAAAAAGAATTGAAAAAAAAAATGGAAACAATAAACTGAGACTCACACTATCGGACATCTGTGTTTCTACTAAATTTCAAAGGCCATAATTTAAGAAACCTTTCATATCAGATGATTTACTTTGACTTTGTATATTTTTTAAAAATGCCATTATACATTTTCTTTGTCATTGTAAATTTACTATGCGAAAATTCTGAGTTTACTCAATTCAATTTCTATTCACTTTCCAAATTATCTCCATGTTAAAACTGACTACACTCCCCACCCTGTTTCTGAAAACAATGCAAAGATAACAAAATTCTGATGATACTTGATATTGGTTAAAATGAAATCTAAATAACAAAAATCCATTTTGGTACCGTGACTCCGGGAAACCAATTTGTCGTCAAATATCAATTGTTTTTTAGATGATAAGTGATAGATGGACCTCTTAAATAATGTCCACTAATATATTTTCCAGAATTAGTGGAACTGTATAATGAATGGTAAAAAATAATTCACAACAGCGAGCCGAGTTATTTCAATGATGTCTTGTTTTTGCTTCACTTGTAACTCCTGTCAATTCCTCACAAATTTTAAACAAATAACTAAAAAAAAAAAAGATTATCACAAAGTATATTTAAAATTAATTTTCTTCAGTGTGTCAATTATTTAATGGACAATGGTAAAATATATGTAAACCTTCGACACACTTTCACAAAATGGGTGCCATCTCAGGGTAAATCGAACACGAAAGTATTATCATGATTATACCAATTTTTTTTCAAGAAAAAAGTTTATAGTTGGACTTGGAAAGAAAATATTACCTAGCATGCTCAGTTGGACATTCGAGTTGGTAGGACAACAAACTACCTAAACGTTTTGGCACATCTCTAAGCAATAATTCCGAGTGATATAGGCATTTCGCTTTGTTTTCGTTTATTTTTAAAGAGAAGGTTGAGTTCTGAGAAAGGTGAAAAATCATTTGTAAGCTTTCTCATTCTCTTTATGTCAGTTTGGAAGAACATCATAGTAGAAATGTCCATTGAAAAGGATTGCTCTCCAAATGCCCTCATATTCGACATATGACGAGTAACAGAGTAACAGCTGAGACATGGACATGTTCTCCGGGCCGAACATAATAAGACACATGTGTGTGCAGTATCATATACCTATTTCTGTGTGCAGTGCATATGCTTTTCAGAAAGATTGCGTAAAATTTCTTATCATTTGCCTACTACAATTCTTATGTAAACATGATCAACCTTTCTCAATTGCGCTGAGACAGTTTCTTTCACAACGTAATTGCACTCTAGTCTTGAATTTTGTTCCCAACACAGTGATATACACATCTCGAGTACTGGTTGGTTTTACCGTGTGAGTAAAAAAAAAAAGTCTACACTTAGAAAATTGCTATTTTGTTTAAAACTCAGTTATGAACGCAAAATTATTATACATATTTTGAAAAAGTATCTTATCCCGCATCATTTGGTACCATTTTTGTATGGTATGTGTTTACGCTTGGATGAACAGGGGGCATTGTTAGCGAGAGTGTAAAAATCAACTTGCGCCAACGTACTCCTTATGCATATGATTGTGTTGTTTGAACAAAACATTCTGAATAGGGGCATTAATTCGGTCTTTGCAGATAGCAATAACGCTCATACCGTCCCAAACAAAATGAAACATGACACACATATTAAATCACGCATACAGTTACACCCTAAACACACACACACACACACACACACGCACACTCAGGAAAATTAAGAAAAAAAAGCCACTCACATTTAGTTTTTTCTCACATGGTGTACTCATCAAAAGCAGGACAGACAATTAACTCCTGATCACAAATAAAGCTACAGATGATCCACGATGACAAACATTTACGTATATTATTTTCAAGATGGACTTTTGGATGTTGAGGAACAAATAACATCATCATGATATGATCGTTAAACACTTTGAAGCAACAAGTCAACATATAAAAGAGTGTGACAAAGCAAACTGAATCAGAATATTGTTTGAATATTTATGTTTATTTTACTCCAAATGAACACCATGATCATGTGCTTGTTTGTGTGTGGATTTGTGAAAGTTTCGTGTTTGCATGATAAGTCCGCTTATGATGCGTACACCACGTGAGAAAAAACTAAATGTGTGAGTAGCCTTTTCCCCCTCATTTTCCTGAGTGTGCGGGTGTGTGGGGGTGCGTGAGTGTGTGTATTTTACTATGTGTGTCATGTTTAATTTTGTTTGGGCGTTATGAGCGTTATTTGTATCTGCAAAGACCGAATTAATGCCCCTATTCAAAATGTTTTGTTCAAACATCCCAATCATAAGGAGTACGTTTGCATAAGTTGATTTCACACTCTCGCAAACAATGCCCCCTGTTCATCCAAGCGTAAACACATACCACACAAATATGGTACCAAATTATGCGGGATAAGATACTTTTTCAAAATATGTATAAGAATTATGCGTTCATAACTGAGGTTTAAACAAAATAGAAATTTTCTAAGTGTAGACTTTTTTTTGACTCACACGGTATAAAGTTCAATTCAGTTTCGTGGTTTTTTTTTCTTTATCTCATTCTGTGCAGTGATCTTCAATCATGTTAGTACTTAAAAATTTGATAACTTTCTCGTTTTCTATCATATTTTCTCAAGCTTTAAGTGACATGTTTCTCCCATGTTTCCACTTTTCTTTAAAACAAAATCAAGCCAGAAGGAACTACAAGGTTGTCCATATGAAAAATTAGATAACAGAAAAAAAATAAAACGTTTTGGAAAATCTTCCCTGAAAAAAACTTTTTGAAAAATCGAAGAAAAATATAGTTTAACTTATTGATGGATACGGCCCAATTATACTGAAAACTTATCGTTCATATATACTTCGATACTTTCGGCCTACCATAATCATCATCCTTTATCCATTTACCATACGGAACACATGCCTGTAAGATTCCATAAGGCTGATTGCTAGGTTGTATCACTGATTCATGCAAAAAATCATAATATTGGACAAATTTTACAAAAGGGGGTACACTACCTTCAAACCACCAACATTAAGTTAAACAAGTGAATGTACTATATACATGTACTGTAATGTTCTTGAAAGTAAATGAATGTGTACCCGCAATTTACTTATGTGATAACTCTTTTCATAATGTAAACCGTAAAAAATTCATGAACAGCATATCAAACCGACCACAAATTTTACATAAATGTTTCAATGTTACCTGTAAACATCTTACTTGTAAATGATTACTTCCCCAATATCTAAAAAAAAAAATTACAAATGAAACAAAATATCGCAAAGAAACTGATTTTCTCTTTGAATAAGCTTACCTTTCAACTTGAGAACACGATGACGACTCTACAAAATGAGGCGCCAAAAACTCTCACTTCTGAAATATTTATTTCAATATTCTCCTTTTCTTGGGCATGTTGGAGGGGCGGGGGGGATGTTCAGAAGTAGGCCTATTATTTTGTATATACCCTACCTCTTCTTCAACTACTTATATTAACATAAATCTGCCTCGACGAGCATCTTTGATTGGCTCCACCTATTGATAAGCCATACCCAAGAACTATACTGCACAGGCCAATCCTTTTCCATTTCTCTGTGCTACATACAAGTACATGTAATATCACTTTTCACTTCCCGTGCTATTTTCCTACCTTCTTTCTTCAATACTTATTCAATCTGAATTTCCCTTCTGAATACCAGCAGAAAGACGCATGACTGATAAAAACATAATTTTATTAAAAACGATACGTGGTTTTATGACAGTATACGTTTCATTTGAGTTCTCCGTTAGTAAATCTAGTTTTTTTTCTAGATGCTATACACGCACTGCTTCAATGCTAAACAAAACCTATCTATACCAGTCGCCTTCTTAGCAAGCAAGTTAAATCACGCAGTATCATATGGCATGGTTACACAGTTTCGGGTTTTTATTTTCCAGCTTCAAAAGTAAAATTTCAGTAATTTCTGGTTTTTAAAAGTTTAAAATCATCTGTTTTCAACCAAGACTGAAAGTTCATGTATGCGATTTACGTTGCATCAGAAGCAACTGTACGCACGCCAACATATACTATAGCATAAATCATAAAGCCCATAATTACCCTCGTAACCTTATCACACAGGCCTATAATCATGTTTATGCGGTGATCATAAGAATAACAACTTCAATAGGGATTCCCCATTTTATGTTAATGAGGTGACCTTTTGTCTACACCTATTAGTTTGTAATAGAACGCTATTGCTTCCTAAACATTCCGGCATAATTTTTGTTAACTAATGATCTTTCCTAACTTTCCGAATAATCATGATAATATTAGACCAACTTGATGGAAAGCGTCATAATTCTCAACCCTACCTCAATCCTCGCTCAAATCAAACTTTTCATTTAATAATATCCCTTATTTTCGTCCCTGCATTGAATAGAAGAAAAAAAAAGTTTTATCAAAGTAGGTAGAGGATCAAGTTCCGCCGGTCATTTCGGTAAGTTTTCAACTAAATGTGAAGTGTAGTAGGTTTAATTTCTTAAAATGTATAATAGCTTATAGTATACAAGTAAAGCAAGATTTAAACATAATTATTACGGGTCTGTCGACACTCCAAACAATGCAATTACATGTATGTTCATCACGGTGTTGACACTTAACAGTGTATGTGGTTTTACTCAAAGCAAAGGTATTTTTTACAACGTAATTTTGTTTATATTTTCCGAGTGCAAATAACCCCTTGCAGATTTTAACCACAGGATCAGCAATTCTGAATGGCTTTTGGCAGTCTGGATCTCGGGTTTTTTTTATGTCGGGGTCTCGACCGCGAGCCATATTGCTAAATGAATGTACAAACTACTATTCATAAGTTTTCCTTCTGGTTGTCTTGGTCTCGGTGCTTAAGTTTTCGACTCGGACTTTGACTTTTGGATGGTTTCTTGGAAACTTACTTTCCATACCAGAACTAATAATTATTTATTAAACAATTATTCGTATTTTCAGGAAGCAAAGCCAAAGTAGTGTTGGTATCACTATCAAGTTACGTCACCACTTATAACACAATATTGTTATCATTTCAGTCATCCAAATCAAAGGTGTATAAGAACCATTCATTAACCAAGAGTATCATCATCGTCATCACCACCGGACCACCATCATCATCTACCATGTCTACATCATCATCATGAACATCATTATCATCACCTAATCATCTTCAACAACATTGTCATCATTATCGTTACAACCCTCCTCTTCAACATCATCATGATAATATTCATCATTATCATGATACTCAAAATATAATCCACTTCTCCTCACGGTATCACTGGGCATTGCTGGGGGAATGGTTTTGTTTGTTACTCACCTTGTGTCATGTCTATTCCCTCTGGTACCGGGTGATGCGATCCTGTCGATGTGATGTAATTGGTTGGATCGACATGAGATTGCAAGACAGCGGGATGGGGCGATCCGTCCTCACATTCAGGAGGTTGCTGCTTGATGTACCGGCTATTCCCCGTCGAGTTCCCCCAACCTCCGGCATAGCTGACCGAGCACTGAGCTGTATCCATTCCCAAGCCGCCACCGCCGCCGCCGCTGATGGCGGTGGCGTTCATGTAGAGTCCGGTCGGAGTCGGCGGCGTGCCCGCGCTGCTGGCTGTGATGTACTCGCCACCCGCCATCGAGCAGCTGGTCATGAAGCCACCGTTGGGCGAGCAGGCATTCGGTGCGCTGTTCGCAAGGTGTGGCGACATCGGGCCGCCGATCATACTCATGTTCATGTTCCCATCCATGCCATTCATGTGGCCCATGTGATTCATACCAGCTTGCATGGCCTGAAGTCCGCCAGGAGCCACGGCTCCGGAATTCTGCCCAAACATGTCCATGCCACCCATCCCCAGCATGTGATGGGGCATCGCGTTCATCATCGTGTACGGAGGTCGAAGAGCGTGGCATTTTCGTCGGAAACCTCGCGGCCGGCGTCGAAATGAACCTTCTTCGAACATGAACTCACTGGCAGGGTCGATGGTCCAGTAATGTCCCTTCCCTGGTCGTCCAAGTCCCTTGGGTAACTTTATGAAACACTCATTGAGAGAGAGGTTGTGACGAACAGAGTTTTTCCATCCCTGGTAGGGGCCGCGAAAAAATGGAAATCGTTGCATGAGAAATTGGTAAATCTCGCTTAGCGTCAACCGTTTGGCTGGCGAGCTCTGGATCGCCATGACGATGAGAGCGATGTACGAATACGGCGGCTTCTCATGGCGACGAATACCGGCCCCACCCTTTTTGTTTAGTGACTTATCTCCGCTGTCTGTTTGACTGGTGGGAGAGTCTGCCGGAATATCGGTACTCGAGCATTGCTCCAGGCCGACCGAGTCGGCGGGCTGAACGGCAGGTACCGGTTGTTGGTGAGACTGCGTCGTCTGCTGCGGTGGTTGTTGATGTTGCTGTTGTTGCTGCTGCTGCTGCTGCGTGTGGTGAAGTTGCTGATGAGGTGTTTGCTGGTGATTATGCTGGTGGTGGGCTACATGATGGTGGTGATGGTGATGTTGTGGCGACTGGTTTTGGCCCTGCGATGGTGGCAGATGTTGCCCCGACATCGCAGTCGAGCTGTGCAAAGCCGCGGACATGCTCTCTAGTTGAGTCATCTGGGATAAGAGAAATGAGCAAGGAACTCCTGCGGCAAATCAGCTGTAGTAACACTTAAAATATATATATTTCACTTAATATGGAAGAAAATACCGCGATAGTATCATTCAGAGTCTGGAAAATGCTACAAATCTGAAGTGCAATATAAGCGATTGGAGTTTGAAGAGTTGCCCTACAGCAGGGCGATAGTTCAAGATGAATCGGTAATCGACCAATAAATCCCGATAACAAACAAATCGTCTGCTCGGGGTTGAGTTCAACTCCCGATGTACACACACTATCTTCCTGTCGTCTTCCTAGGACCTATATTTTGACCCCGCAGTAGTATGACTTCTTACGATGAATTATCAAGCACATAAAAATGTATGTCTTTGCATTTCTTAGAAAAAGAAAAGAATACACGTTCGTGTTTATTTTAGTCTCTACCGTTCTGTTTATTTGTCAACTTCAACATTGTCGACGCCGATGAATACAAATTGCTAAAAATCATAATTGGTAGGCGAAATGAGGATGAGTTTCTGTCTTTTCCTTTGAAAAGATTAACACGGGATTAAGGATTTCCAAAAAAAATATAAGACCATCCACTTATCCCAATATTTGGTGGAGTTTTCGAGCGGAGGAGGGGCTTCCGACGGCGCGACTGAACTTTGAGATAAATGCCCGTGTAGAGCTAGGCGTGGATGACTGTGACGCTGAAGCTAGCAAGCAATAATTGTGTTGGTGTATGAACGTGCTGTGTAAGGCAGGGAGGTGGGTAGCGAAACAAGTGTACGCATGATAGCGATGAGAAGCTTTAGTGCTAGCCACTCGCCCCCCACGTCGACGAGAAAGCATTCGCCTCATGTCAAGCGAAACGAATCGCCCTCTCTCATGCCATCTCTCCCCTCTCTCACTCTTTCTCTCACTCAATCTTGAGACTGATTCCTTTCCCTATACAGCGCGTGCGCATATTTATGCAAATAAACCATCATTGATAAAGAGTTGTCTAATCTTTTCCCTAATCACGAAACAAAATCATTTTCCTTGCGTGAGCGTCAAAGCCGAATGTAACCGTTCTATGACTTCCTTTTGCCATTATACAAAAAACCACAAGAAAACTGCGAAATATTGCTCAGAAATATAGATTTGACATCTGATTCTGACTATGTATTTTTATGGCCAGCCACTTGAAGTTGAACTTTCGTGACTACTGAAATGTAAAATCATAATAAACTTGGTACATCCGATGTTACTCACTTTCCTCCTTCTTCCTACCGTACCAAGTATGGTCATCCCTTCTCTCTCATTACTTATTGATTATTATCATTAAGGTTTATTTAGATTACGAATTAGGTAAAAGGGAAAATACAGAAAATTAGAGTAAGTAAAAGAGGGGATCAGCATATTTGCAGAATGAAGTTCGATATATGTGAACATGACATCACAGACAGTGTCAACATTTTTTTTACGACACTGTCTCAAAAGGAAAATGCGGTCAAATGGAGGTAATAATTATCATAAACCAGTATCGATTGTGTCTACTCTATTACGATTTGAATTTGAAATCGAGTTATGAGGTTTCTATCTCATTGACGCTGACTGTAACGCTGATCATTACTAATGCATGATTATGTTCATTTTATATGGAATAAAGGACATAGGCTATCGGTTTGCAGGTCCCATCTTATTGATTTATGCTAATGATCCTCCTCCCCTGGGGGCGTTTCATCAAGTGTCTTGTCTGTGATTTTTACCGACAAATTTTCTCTCAGCCAATTAGATCCAAAGATTTTTGTAGCTTATAACAGTTATTGCAACTTGTCATTGATGACAAGTTTTATGAAACAGGGCCCAGATTTTGACATAGGTACTAATGGCAGTAACTCCATTCTGCGGAACGGTTTTCACAGGAAAGACATAATCTTTTGGCCAAATATAAAATATGAAAAAAAGTAGTTTGAAGGAAGTATAAGAAATGTTTAATTCTTAATTCAGAACAATAAAGATACTTTGGTAACTATGCATTTCTATGAATATTAGGAAATGTACAATTGATGTAATGACCTTGGTATTGGAACGCTCGCGTGCAAAAGCACAGTGGAAAACACAAAAGACATCGCTATTCATATTATATGCCGCATAAACATTAAGTTTAGACTCTTGGGACTGTTGATATCTCATTAAACAATATAGGCCTACATAAAGGAACATATGATTACATCAGGTACTTATAATGACCTAAATTGTGGCTAATAAGTTAATATAGAATAAGGCTATATGTAGAGCAATTTCAGCCAGATCATGAGTTTGCGTATTTGTAATTTTAACAAATTTTAACTGGGCGTTGTGGCGTGCGCCTGTAATCCAGCTAACAGTGGAAGTAAGTCGCTAATTGGAACTATAAGTTAGCAAAAGTGCTATTCGAGCCTAGTTCCATTCTTTGGCAAGATGCTTGCTTTGTTATTTTTCTTTATATCAACATTTCAATTTCATCTTGTATTCACAAATATTAAAAGACAATACAGTGTTTTTATAGTTTACATTTCTTGCGGAGAAAAAAAGTATCAATAGCAGTGAATTTTCTTTTTTCAAATTATAATTACAAAAGTATTGTTTCATTATCATCATCGTCATAATGATAATGATAACATTCAAGAAATGAAAATGCAAAAGGTGGTACCGAGAGCTTAAAGGCCAAGTCCACCCTAATATCAAGTTGATTTGAATAAATAGAGTAAAATTAAACAAGCGTAACAGTGAAAATTTCACTGAAATCGGATGTAAAATAAGAAAGTTACGGCATTTTGAAGTTTTGCATTATTTCATGAAACAGTGATATGCATAGCATGGATGGTATGCAAATGAGTGAACCGATGGTGTCACACACTCACTTTTCCTTATGTATTTTATTATATGAAATTTCAAATATTTCAATTTTTATAGATGTGATAATAAAGAATCCCTTCCTTGTATGAAAATAAGTTACAATAATGATGATTTTACATGTTCCATATGGAGTCAAACCATGTTTTACATTATTGAAGCAAAAAAATAAAATATATGATATTTCATATAATAAAATACATAAGGAAAAGTGAGTGCATGACATCATCGGTTCACTCATTTGCATACCGCCCATGTTATGCATATCACTGTTTCATGAAATAATGCAAAACTTCAAAATGCCGTAACTTTCTTATTTTACATCCGATTTCAGTGAAATTTTCACTGTTACGCTTGTTTAATTTTACTCTATTTATTCAAATTAACTTGATATTAGGGCGGACTTGGCCTTTAACTGATGCGTTTTAATACGGGGATAAGCTTCTATTCTCAACACACACGATATCTGATCGGTTACGAACATCCGATTCATCTTCCTATCATTTTTCTCACGCTGTAAATGAATGATCAACAGGAGGTATTCATATGATTCAAGATATTTGGTAAAAATAAGTTCAGCTATAATGATATAATTAATAAGGGGAGGGGCGACCCACCCTATTACAAACATAATTTATGTTTGTTTGTTTTTTTATCGGATGGCTTGCAATGGAGGCGCGAAACTAGATACACTTGTAACTTCATGAAGATTAGCATGCAATTTGAGAGTCACGTCTTTCGGATGGTGACGTTAAAGGTCGGTCCCCAGACGTAAATAATCATATCTGATTGATACATGTTGGTAAAAACCCAATTACACATAAGCAACTCTGCAACAAGACATTTGGTTGTGTAAGTGGTCAGTGGTTTTCCGGGCCTTATGCCAATCTTTGGGTATAATATGTTTTGATTTGATATATTGGTTTCTATCTCATCATTCTGATTATACATTTTCATTAGGATATTTGTAGTATAGCAAATATAAAATATGAAATAAAATATGCACGTGAAAATAAAAATAAATAGAAAAAAAACAGGAGGGATACATCATATAAGATGTGCTTCAATCCCTCAGAGATAACTCTTAAGAAAGGAAGAGAGGTGTTTTCAAAGAAGTTTAAAGAAAAGGCTAAGATATTCTTATCCATCGGTGTGATGTAAGAGCGGTGCCCGAATTGCACGCGTATATAAATTACATGAACAAAAAGAGTATCCACCGCCGCCGCAGCCACCAAGAGTGCAAATACCCCCTAAGTTTGTAAAAATCGCAATCAGTGTTTCAGATCCCCCACTCCCCATGTGTCTGATAAGGAGAACAAAAGTCTTATTTTTAGTACAAGTAACATACTTCCCACTGTACGATAAGTATGTTCTACACGATAATGAATTTTTTACTGGAGGCTTTCGCACGACTGCCAGGTATACTGTATAGTTCACCCCATATTTACGAATTCCTGTATACGCCGCTGATACATAATACGAGTTGCTTGCAGAAATTAAAAAACAATGCAAAGGAATACCAAACGTATATTGGTGATTTGTTGCGGGGTTACAGGAAAATTCGAGGAGGGTCCACGATATTCGGTTTAGACTTGATGCTGAGGTGCAGTGCAACTGACAGGGGGAGGAATTAGCCTCAAAAATACGACCCAGCGGAGTCATTTCCAATGCCTCGCCACGTAAATCAACGCCGATGGACTGAAGAGGGCTGCAGTAATTGTCTCAACAGCAGGCTTTCGAGATCTTCTTTCCCACAATCTAAAGAAAATTGGCAAAGTCGTTTTTTTTCGCATGTACAATTTGCTATTTTTTTTAGGGGTCGAGTATGGTTTTATGTGACAGAATTTAAGGAACTCCTATGATTCTAGATTTTCAAGTACAATACAAATTTGTATTCGATTAGTAGGGGAGGAGCATTTGCCTTGAAGGTAGAATAGTTTATATTTTGCAAGATCCAGACCAATTCGATTTTTTTATTGATGATCTATGAGGCGATGTGATTGGGTATAATGTTTCGCGATGGAGGCGCTACTGGAGCTGAGCAAGGGCGTCTACGTCTTAGGTGGTCCCTCGAGATCGAGGGCATAGTCAAGGTCGTAATCATACAAGTATCGACATCGTACACCGCTGCGAGCATTCACTCAAGGAAACAGGGGCAGAGTCTTTTGATTGTTCATATTATCTATGGAGAGTAATTATAATTAACATAGATCCCAGGGCACCACCCCCCCCCCCCCATTTTGAGTGTGTGTGTGTGTGCGGGGGGGGGGGGGCAACACCCCCTCCAGAGGCGCCACGCTTCACCTATAGCATCACAGTGATTTTTTTTTCATTAATGTCATTGGGTTAAATATGTCATCTTATTTATAGCGAAATTCTTCTCAGCATTTAGAAATAACAAGATGATTGGGAGGAAAACCTCAACATTATGATTTCGACAAAACATTTACCTCATGGAAATGTTCGATTACGACCATGTGTTTGAAATGGAAACAAATGTGGATTTGAAGGTCAGTCGTGCAAGTGTTGAAATACTTAGGAAATATAACTAAGGAAATATAACTAAGGCAATAAACTACAACATATATTTCGAAGGTAAAGGAACTAGTTAGATAAAAGCTTAATTACTATAGTTTCGCAAGCATTAATCTGTATATTCATGTTTTATGTAATAAGAGATGATAAACGGTCTTTTGAAACGGCGGGGGGTCGGCGGCAATAGCTCTTCATTAACATATTCGTTGAAATTGGATCGTCTTGTTTTCAATTCCCTTCAAGTGATTCTAAGAAATGAGTACTTTGAATGTGCTTTTGATATCTTTGCATCTCTGAAGTTTATGTTGTAGAAATAAATTACAAACGTCAGGGAGTGCTATAAATTTTATAGAGTAGTGAAATTTATTCATAACCAATTTGAAATATTCTTTTTACAATAATAAGATAAGAATTCCGTAATCCGTTTTAAAGTTTAATTAAGATTGGATTGTAATCATGACCATGATAATGCCTCTTTCTTGTCAAACCCTTTATTTTTATTTTTATTTTGCTATTTTTGACAAGAATAATAATCACAAAGAGTCTGACATAATTTTCTGATGATAGGTGTGATATTACATTTGATCAAGTTTATGCATATTGATATTAAATACGCTTATATACTCAATATTGAGTGTGACAAAGTAGGCCTGGGGGAAAAAATTAGGTTATTGTTGTGTAAACATGTGAACTTTAGTTCAACACAATGACTTCACATATTTAAGAGAGACCCATATTTTGGTACCTAAAAGAAATATTTACTCGTCACCTAAAGTTTCGTTCATGCCTATAGCAAAACACGACGGTCTGGTACGAGCATTCTGTGGGTGCGAGTAATGATGAATTTTGTTTCAGAAGCATAATAAGAGAGGGCGTGACGGACCGCAAATGCCTGGCGGGTACTGGAGGAAAGTTTTGCAATACCACCACGTGGTTCCCACTGCGATAATTGAGCGTGAAGTTTGGCCGATAATACGCCCCGTTGAGCGACAGCCAGGCTCGGGTATCACTCTGTTTTCAGCAACGTGAAACCCCGACAAAAACTTCTTAAAATTCCACCATAATTTCACCTTCAATATGAAAAAAGGGACCAACCACCAAGTTGTGACGTGTGTTAACGAGGCCCATTTCACACCGCGAGTGAGGAAATCATAATATATAATGACCTATGAGACACTACTCGCGTGTGGTGGAATACCATAGTTCTTAGAATTAGTCTATTATGATTGTTGGTATTTGTTATTATTTTTTATTTATACTTTCACGGTATGTTCGATTCTGATTTCAAACTGAAACGAGATGAATGCGACTGCGTCTCCTTTATGCCTCCTCCTAAATTCAGTTGATGGCTCAAACTGTTCTTGAAATATTGTGATAACCAGAATAAAAAGTTAATTGACCTCTTTGACATTTGACCTTACGCCTTATAACCCAAAAGTCTGATCACTTTATCTCCTCCTAGTCATGAATACAAAATAGTTGAGATATGGTGATAACAAAGGTAAAAAACCCCACTAATTTCACATACACCTGTATTATGACCTCGATGACCTGTCACCTTTGACCTACGTGAACAAAAATCTAATCAGTTCGTCTCACTATGGTGATGCATACTAGTTCCAAGTTTGAAGTTAATGGATCAATGGTTCTTGAGATATCACGTTAACAAGGCTAAAACCTGCAATTTCAGAATTGACCTCTGTGACCTTTGACCTTTGACCTACGTATCCCAAAATCTAATCAGATCGTCTTTCTATGGTGATACATACTAGCACCAAGTTCATACCTCAAATGGTTGAGTTATCGCAAGAACGAGGCTAACACCTGCAATTTCAGAAGCTGACCTCTGTGACCTTTGACCTTTGACCTACCTCAAAATCTAATCAGATCATCTTCCCAAGGAGTTCTGTGATAACTCCTAGGTGTTACTATGGTGATACATACTAGCACCAAGTTTGAAGTTCATACCTCATGTGTTCTTGAGTTATCGCAAGAACGAAAAAGCGGAACGGACGGACGGACAACCAGAAAACAGAATGCTTCAGGCACCACCTTTGGTGGGCGGAGGCATAAAAATGTTACCCAAAAACCAAATAATATACGGATCTCATTGGCCATATTGAATGGCATTCGATTCGGATTTTTGCAGGATCAGATGGTCATTAACATTTTGTGATGTATTCTGTTTGTGTATCGGGACAGGGATGTAAAAATGAGATGTACGTTGCCCAATGGGTTGAGTGGTTATTAACTTGTTAACCAATACCATAGTGCAATCAGTTAAACTTCCTTTCACTCTATAATTATGCTCTTCTGTATCATCAGCTTATATAAACATGCCACTCTTTCTCTTTCTTTCAATCTGTTACATCCTCATTCCCATACCAATTTTCTTTATCTGACTAAAAAAGGGGGGAAAAAGGTCATGCTGATGCCCAAACAATTTTTTTTAATTACTTTTTTCTTAACGGCGTTCCCAACACAAGCTCCGCTTTTCGCGTATTAGCCTCCTTCTTTGTAACATTTACTAGATTGATCTATGTTTGTCAGCTAATTTGTTATTATTGTCAAAATGAAATAAATGTGAATTTCAGTTCGAAATTCGACTCCTACCATCATCATCATCACCACCCCTTGCTTTCATTCCTACTACCATCATCACCATCACCGCCCGCCCCTCCTATTATTGCTACCACCACCCACCACCCTCCTACTGTTGCCATCATCAACACCACCAGCACCCTCCTACCATCATCACCACCACCAACTCTCCTGTCATTACTGATACCATGCATCATCATCACTATCACCCCTTCCATCAATCACTACCACCACCATCATTAGGATTTCCTACCATTACTACCGATACTACCATCGTCATCATCATTACTATTACCATCATCATAACCACCAACCCCTCCTACCATGACGACCACCAACATCATCACCACCACCCCTCCTACCATTATTTCTACCACCATCATCACCACAACCCCCTCCCATTACTACTACCACCACCACCACCACAACCACTACCCCCTCCTGCTTTTACTACTTCTACCACTTCCACTATCAATTCTACCCCTTCTTACTACCACCCCACCCCCACCTTCATCATCATTGTCACCATCATCACAAACCCCTCCTACCTGCCTACCATTACTAATAAATACTACTACCATCATCATCACCACCACCACCACCACTACCCCATCCTCCCATTACTACTACCATCATCATCATCATCATCACCACCACCACCCCTCCTACCATTGCCACTACCATCATCATCACCTATGAAAGTGAACCTCGGTAATACCGCCACCTGTCACCGGGTCCCGCCCTCCGTGAGTGATGCTCTCCCGCATGACAGACGGAAGGTCAATCTCAAATGCTAACTAGATGGAGAGAGAG
The DNA here is from genome assembly GCA_025617745.1 of Heliocidaris erythrogramma. Lineage (NCBI taxonomy): Eukaryota > Metazoa > Echinodermata > Echinoidea > Camarodonta > Echinometridae > Heliocidaris > Heliocidaris erythrogramma. Next base: position 33,833,352 of record CM046866.1, on the reverse strand, counting down.
AGAGAGAGAAGAAAGATAAGGAAAGGGATAAGCGTTGGGAAGGAATTGAAAGAATTGAACAAAAAGACAAAGCGATGGAACGAGAAAGAGGAATGAGAGATGGTACGTATTGATAAAAAGTATATTTATAATTAATATTACGGTGGACAGAATTATGTGTCATTAAGAATCATGTTCAATATCACAAACAGGTACATGTATAACAATATATTCATGTAGCAATGTCATTGGCAAGTTGTGGTACGTTGCTTATTTAAAAATCCGGAGCCATAAAGTCTTACTGATGAAAAAGAAATCTACTGTAAACTCTTGTAAACATGCTGAAAATGAAAAGATATATGTGCATAATCATGATGTGGAAGAAAAATGCTGTGACAAATGATATATGGCTGCCTGTCTTATTTTGAGATACCGGATTGCTCAAAAATTACCTATTTTTAAATTCAAACTAAGCTATATGTTTTATGGCATATTTCATCTACAAATAGTAACATTGTCGTGCCACCATCATTTTTTTAAAGAGAAAAATAGTAGAGATAAATCAATCTTGGAATGCATGTGTGAGGGTCCGGAGAGATCAAGATAGAAATACAGAGAAAATGTAATAAGAATAAGATGGAGAAGGATGGAGAGGGAGAGAGAGAGAGAGAGAGGGGGGAGAGAGAGAGAGGGGGAGAGAGAGAGAGAGAGAGAGAGAGAGAGAGAGAGAGAGGGGGGGGGGTGATAAAGAAGTAAAGATCCATCCATCTCTCACACCAGCCATCATCCCATCTCATCGCGAGCCTACCCCGCATGCCTTGCCCAGCCAATGTCACGGTCACAGGGGCTTCGCAATACAAATAGTGAGCAGATGAGGGGAGAGGGTCTGCATTATGCATGACGTGAAAAGCCACGGGCTCTACCCATAATGCTCTCTCTTTTATCCCCTTTGTCCGATGACAGATTGGGCGCTTACTTCAGCAATGCCTCTAGGCTTGCTCCAAGACGTCTTCATTATTCCATCATTATTTCAACTACTTTATTAGCAATACAAAGATGGCTAGATGCTCTTGGTCTTATTCTTGCTTAGATACATATAGAAAGAAGAGCATGCTAAGGAGGAAAGGGGCTGCCAACGAAAGGGTCCCAGTAAAAAGAGCCTTAAATATTTACAAAACAAAAGACACCTTCCAATCAATTATATTACTTGAGCCACTTGAGCCACACTTGTACGTGTACATGGTGTCTGAATTCGACCCCATGCAGGAATGCGTAATCGCCATCATGTATTCTACATTTACACATAATATAGGCTTGTAAGTAGTTGACGAATGTTGGGAAAGTGGAAAAAGCAAAAGAGTAAAATGGTAATGCCATGTTTAAAACAAAAATTGGAATTGAATAGTCTGATTGTAATGAATGTGTAATATGCTTTTGACTGTCTGATATGTCAAGCATCTTTTAAATTGTCGTCAAAACTAGATCCTATGTTAACTGACTGTAAGGCGAATTTAGATTGACGTGGTTGATAGTTCTTTCTTTTACCTTGTGTCTTTTGAACGTGTCTGAATTGAATAACGAATAAATTGAACGAATTATAAGTAAAATACCATTCCTCACTTCATACCTAAATTTGAAAAGAAGGTAGGCATAATTCCAGAACGTTACCTTCTGCATCATAAATTTGACATTCACACCGATCCCGTACGAACTGCAAATGCTTGTTTCCTTCATTTGTACTAGGACAATACAATTTACACATAATCAAATTTTTTCAATACAGTTCAATTCGATTCAGTTCAGTTATTTTTCAGTTTTAGTTCAGTTCGATTTATTTCAACGAAGTTCAGCTCATTTCAGTTCGAGTGAGTTAAATTACACACATCCATTTAGCTCAACTGAATTTTAATCATTTCAATTCATGTAAGTAATTTCAACATTAATCAAAATCGCTTCACTTCACTTAAATTGTTAGTTCAGTCCAATGCAGTTCTATTGAATTAAGTTCAGATCGCTTCAACGGAATTCAGTGCAGTTAAATTTCATTCAGTTTTAGTTTTTTGAGTTCAATAATTGTCATATGATCACTTATGCCCAGTAAATTCAATATATGAATTAACCAAGAAACCGTGAGGGCGGATCGAGAAGGGATGGGCAGGAGCCGCCCCCTCATAATTCTTAACAAAACATATTTAGACTGCATTACCGTTTTAATGATTTTTTAAAATGAATTTATTGAGCAAAACATAGAAGGAACCAGCTCCTCCTTCATGGTCCCTGATGGTGTATTTTTCTCAGAAATATTGATCGCGAATGAAAGCGAGATCACACTTGACACAATGCTTGACTGCTTTCATTTTTTTTCAGTGACTCTTCAAACTGATCGTTCCTTCAGGCTACTGCTCTGACGGGCAATGAAAAATTACGCTGCCTAAAAACAATTTGTGGTAAACAATGGCCGACCTTTGAGTAAGAACTATGTAAACACGATGACCTCTGAATCGTCTTGGTAGACCTACCTCCCATCTCCTCCTCCCGTCTCCACCCCGCCTGCGATTCCTCACAAGTCACAAGTTCAGACTCTCTTGAAGCTCGAGAATTCGAGACCTACCATCATCTCTAGCGAGCCGAAAATATACCACCCTGTCATGACATGCTCCAGTTTCTAGATATCTCGGCCATGTTTGAAAAGCATTCAAATTTATACATGTGTGCCTCTGATAGTACAAAAAACACCACATATTTCATTCACCTGTTAATTAATCATTGTATTTAAGAAGTCGGAATGCAGATTGCATGCATCAAGTGTTGTCAGGTCGGACACACATTATGGCTGATCTAACATCCAATCGACGTTCTGACTATTGAAATACATTACATCGTATCCTAACCGGTGAATGAAATATTTCTTTTTACAAAGCACCTGACAAAGAATTATGCAATGGACTTATACAAAAACTTACATATTCTGCAAATACAGTGAATCCGCTTTCGGATTCTAAATTTTGAAACACAAAAGATCCGGTCCCATCAATCGGAATAACGACACAATCAAAATCACAATTTAATATCTGTTATGGTCCTATCAATAAAATATTGGCAAGGGTCAGAAGACGAAACGAGTAGCCGAACTACCAAATAATTATTAGACTCTATTTATGAAATGTTTACGAACTGATGATTAAAGAGAAGGTTGAGTTCTGGGAAAGATAAAAAATAACTTGGGAGCTTTCTCATTCTATTAGTTTGGAATATTATAATAGTAGAAATGTCCCCTGAAAGATATTGCTCTTCAAATGCCCTTAACGTTCAAAATATGACAAGAACCAGTTGAAATTTTCGGGCCGAACATTATTTTCTGTGTAGTCCCATATACACATTTCTGTGTGCAGTGCATGTGACTCTCAGCGGGACTGAGTCAATTTCGTATCATTTTGATGATTGCCAAACCGTCCAACATACACCAATTCTTATCTTTATCTTTATCTTTAAACCATTTTAGCTACAGTCGTACCTGATGAAGACCAGACAGTGTCAGATTATTTGAAAAGTAGAAAACTGGGTATAGATGAAATGGGATTAGACAAGATGGATACTAGACAAATTGCACTATATCTAATGGCAAAAAAAATCATTTTAAAACAATACGGTACATTAAAATAAACGTCTTAATATTTATCTAATAAAATAAAATAAAAAATAGGAAAAGGTCAATTGCCTATGCATTACGATTTTAAGAATAATCCTACTCACGACCCAACCTTGCAATTGCCGACACAGCAACACGCACGATCAGTTGTGACCATAGCATTAAACTGCTATATAAAATATCTACAGACGTGTAACATGCAGCACAAAAGATCACCATGTTTACTGTGTTCAAAGAGAAACTTTGTCTCCGTCTTATTTTTTGGTTCTGTTGTGAGTGCGTTTTGTAAAGGTGAAAAATACCAAATCTGTCAAATATTACCGGGTTTTCCCGTTTTTTATTGTGTGTTATTTTGGGTTTTTTGTAATTTGTTTTCTTAAATTCGGTTTCTATTTTTTCAAATTTATTACTTTATTCAATTTTCTTTATTATTATTTATTTATTTATCTATTATTATTATTCATTTTTATTAATTTTTTTTATTTATTTATTTTTTGTAATTTATTTTTATTTATTAATTTTATTTATTTTTTATTTATTTATTTATTTATTTATTTATTTATTTTTTTTTATTTATTTATTTATCTTCTTTTTTTTTTCTTTCTTTTTTTTTTTTTTTTTTTTGGGGGGGGGGGGGTGGGATATACTATGGATGGCTATTTCGTCATAGTAACATTAAACCTAATAGTAGGTATGACGCCAAACAGGCATTAGATTAACAGGTGAGTAGAATAAATGGATAATGGTTAAAATGAGCATAAGACCGAAAAAGTAGATGAGATGACGATCAGGGGCGGATTTGGGACTAATATTTGAGTAGGGAATTTCGGGGCGACCGGCCCTTTTTGGTATGACCGGCCCTTTTAAACCAAAATATTGATCGGCCAGTAGGGAAAGCTCCCCAAACTCCCGACGGCCAGTTCGCCCCTGAGGACGATTAAACCTCACGGAGAATATATATATATATAGAATGGGTTTAGACGAAATGCAAAGAGTCACATTGAAGAATAGACCGATTGGCATTGGGCCAAAGGACTATTTACCGTTTACTGTAACAATTCATTCATTTCACATCAGCGTTAGAAATAACATGGTATAAACAACACCGATGCATTCAATTTTTGTTTTCATATCCTGGTATTGATTAAATGATTTTATTGCTATCTTCCTGTATGATATGAAATCGAAGCCACTATATACTCATTAGCGAACAATATTATCTTTGACTGAGTATGATATTTCCGATCATTAAAATCTCACTTTCAGTTCGAACAAAGGGGCCCGGGTAATAGTAAGGCTGATTTTATTTACATTGACCTCGATACAAAATACAAAATGAACGACGCACTCATTTCTGAAGCGTCATGCTTGTGCAAGTGTTCAGCAAGTGCAGAAGTGGGTTCCTAGCTTCCTTTTTCTTTCTCCAGAAAAATAATTTGTTAAAAAAGCCATTAATGAGGATGTTTCTCAAGAAAAAACATAATATATGATTATTTCATCTTTATTCATACATAGTAGCCTCCAGCAGTATAAGCATGATAGTATTACAAGTACATGTAGTGGGAGAAGCAGTAGTAGTAGTAGTAGTAGTAGTAGTAGTAGTAGTAGTAGTAGTAGTAGTTGTTGTTGTTGTTGTAGAGTAGTAATAGTAGTAGGGGTAAGTTAGTAGTAGTAGTAGTAGTAGTAGAAGTAGTAGTAGTAGTAATAGTAGTAGGAGGAGGATTAGTAGTAGTCAGGGGCAGATCCAGGATTTTGTAAAATAAAAGGGGGGGGGGCACACAATGTCCGAACATTTTCTGACAAGCAAAATTTTTTTTTAAAGGTTATCAGTTCTAAAAAGGGGGGGGGGGCACGGGCCGGAATTGCCCCCCCCCCTAAATCCGCCACTGGTAGTAGTAGTAGTAGTAGTAGTAGTAGTAGTAGTGGTAGTTATAGTAATAGTAGTAGTAATAGTAGCAGTGGTAGTATAGTAGTAATGTTAGTAGCAGTAGTAGTAGTAGTAGTTGATGTTGTTGTTGTTGTAGTAGTAGAGTAGTAGTAGTAGTAGTAGTAGTAGTAGTAGTAGTAACAGTAGTAGTAGTAGTAGTGGTAGTAATAGCAATAGTAGTAGTAGTAGTAGCAGTAGTAGTAGTTGCTGTTGTTGTTGTAGAGTAGTAGTAGTAGTAGTAGTAGTAGTAAAAGTATCAGTAGTAGTAGTAGTAGTAAGAGTAGTAATAGTAGTAGTAGTAGCAGCAGCAATTGTTGTTGTTAGTGTAGTAGTAATAGTAGTAGTAGTAGTAGTAGTAGTGGTAGTATAGTAGTAGTATTAGTAGTAATATTAGTAGTAGTAGTAGTAGTTGATGTTGTTGTTGTTGTAGTAGTAGAGTAGTAGTAGTAGTAGTAGTAGTAGTAGTAGTAGTAGTAGTAGTAGTAGTAGTAGTAGTAGTAGTAGTAGTAGTAGTAGTGGTAGCGTAGTAGTAGTAGTACACAAATATTTCATGTTGGCGAGTGCATTAGTGAATATACACTACACGAATTTTAAGTCACAAGGGAATAATGAACGAGACCTGTCGAGTGCATTAGCCGTCTCACTGTGAACAGTGCATATCACTAATGCTCGAGCCACAAAACATGAATTTATTTTTCTTATAACCCGCCAACAGGTCGACAATATGAATGTAATTTTTTTTTTAATCGAAAATGCCAAGAATCGCACACTCAAGGAGGCCGTAATTTGCCTTCCTTGATGACATCACATTAAAGGGAGCGACAAGTCGCAATCTATGGGCGGTTTTACAGTTGGCTGCTCCTTTCTCTGGATCAAAGTTCAAAGCGACTTCAATTTATCGCGCGCAGCTAATAAAAGTTCGCACATTGACCCAAATTTGAGTAAACAAGATCGCACGTTCTTTATTCCAGTATTTGAATCTCATTGGTCGGTTACGTATGTAGGGATTCGAGTTAACGATCACGCGAGGAATTCGGCAATAACATTCCTTCGGTAGCGCACGATTGGACCTGATTGTATCCGAATTTCCCCGAGTCAGGCCGACTGGTCAGGCCCATGGATTACGACTTGCCACTCCCTTTAAGCTACTAAAACCATACGCAGGAAGTTATCTGGCTATGGCATTGTCTTTGCGGGATTGTGCATGCGCACTGTGTAATGCGCTGGTCGAGCTGCCTACGTCATGATTTATGTGTTGTAGGAATGGCGCGTCAAGACTGGAGCATATAGCATCTCGACGAGACAGCCAACTTTGAACAAAGATAATTTGTTTCCAAACTATTTTTCATGCAAAAAAATTGTCTGGCCAACAGCTATGGAACATAAGCTCTGTTACATCGAAAACAGAAAATATGGTACATAATTATTATTTATTTTGCTTCAGTCTGCTAAAGAAGAAGTTCTTTTTTTTACAAAAATATTAGCAGAACATAAAAAAGCCCCGTGGATAATTCTTTTTGGAAACGAACTTTTCCAGCCGTCATCCTTTGCGCGATCGGCAGCCAGCGAAACGCCGCATAGTTGTTCCTTATTTATTTTGGTAAAATAACTGCTAGCCAATCGCATCCGTTCATTGCGCTCCGGAGAGACTAGGGCAGTTGATGTAGGGCGTTGCAGCAATGAAGCTGTATTAGAAGGGTGCGCCACAACTGGTGACATTACGGTGGTAGTAATAGTAGTAGTAGTAGTAGTAGTAGTAGTAGTATTAGTAGTATACGGTAGTAGTAGTGATGATGGTGGTAGTAGTAGTAGTAGTATAGTAGTATACGGTAGTAGTAGTGATGATGGTGGTAGTAGTAGTAGTAGTACAACTCTAGTAGTGTCAATAGGAAAGACACATCCTGAAGGGGAGGGCTGACGTTTTCTTGCCCGAATATCATCTTTCCTAGCTGAGTCCATATTTTGCGAGCGAGCGAAAAGAGCAAGTGAAACTTTTGACACTTTATTGTGGTATAAAATTAATTTCGTCATTACTATATGATGCATAAGATATTAAAATTATAAATAAACCACCTCTTTGGCCGAATATGGGTAACGACTGTCTGAATGTGGGTAAATTTCAAAATCTCGGGGCTGCACCCCCCCCCCCCCCATCTTTTCCGAGCCCCCAACTTGTATACATCTAGGCTGGCAACGATTTCATTAATGTTTTAAATCAATGTCGATGCAGTGTAAGCGTGACAGAAATCCAGAGTGTTGAAAATATTTGTTGGTTTCGTGCATATAGGGTTATTGATCTCTGTATAGTGCCACTACAGAGTTTCAATCGTTCGCATCATAATCAAAATCATAATAACTGTCTGACTGACTGACTGAATAAATAAATAAATGAATAAAAGCGTGAACGCATATGATAAAAGATTAATGATTAATGGGCATGCATGGGAAAGTGAGTTTAGCTAGCTTAGACGGGACTTGAGCCTACAGAAATCGTAAGCTTAATGGGTAGAAGCAGAAAACTCAGAGAAACAGAATAACAGAAAAGTTCCATCAAAATGAATAAAGCAAAAGAAAGTTTTAATTCAGAAAAAAAAATAAGAAGCAGAATAACTAATAGACAAGATGAAGTGGGATGTAGGTATGATGTCATACAGGGAGAACATCTGTTATTGTTCGAAATTCTGTTGATGGAACCGATGCTATTTATCGTGGAAAGAAATGGAAAAAATACTTTTAATATTGTTTTATTATTATTGTCAAACCTGGATATATATATATATATATATATATGTATATATATATATATATATATATATATATATATATGTATAAAAGAAAAGAACATTGTACAGAGTAAGATGGGAGAGCTCTCTATGTACATGATGTACATATCATGGTCTAATTGCTAACTGGAGATACACCACATTCATAACATTATCAGTGATCTCGATACTTAAAAAAGTTTCGTTGTGAGATCGTTTTCATACTTTTATCATACCCTTTTCATTTTAGGGGTAGAAGTGGAGTAAAGTCCGGACTTAGTCGGGACTTAGTCGTGATCCCAAAGCTGGTATAAACGATATCAGCATCACTAAATCCGCTCTTAGTCCGGAGTAAATTCGGATTTCTCGATCCACTTCTCGAGCACGTTTGGGTCCGGTCTTAGTCCTGACTGGAAGTGGATTTACCATTTACCCGTAATAATTATGGACGCTATCACGATTCGAGATATCTCGACGAAGGTTCGCTGAATGTTTTACGAAAAGGTGGCGGAAAAAACCCAGACAGCAGGGGGTTATAGGCATACCATGTGCGTAACCATGGAAACAAAGATGTCATGCACTATAGCTGCTGTAAGTATGAACGCTAGCAGGACTTGAGATGCGGATCTATCGATCTTGACTTAGTCCGGACTAAGTCTGCTTTTGGCAGTGAATATGAAAACAGTATTAGTCTGTTTCTCTGATTCTTTTCTGCTTCTCCATCATGTCCATAGTCAAACTTTTTAGGAAGTTACCAGGGTACCTTGTAACCATCAAGTTCAGCATTATCATGGTCATTTCTGACATGTAATGCATTACTCATGTGTACCATCAGCTATGGGGAATGGGGGCAAGTGTTCCCCTCCCCTCCCTCATATGATGGCAAACATGAAGAGGGAAATGGAAAGAGAGAAAGAGAGAGAGAGTGGGGGAGAAAGAATGTGAAAAGAATACGATATGACCCCTTCCCACATCGATGTCCTGATCATATGCACTTCATTTCAATGCTGATAGAAATAAGTAGAACCCCCCTCCATCCCCCCCCCCCCAAAAAAAAAGGGGGAAGACAGAGGGAGGAGGGGGAGACAGAAAGAGAGAGAAAGAGAAGAGAATGAATGAATTTGAACAATAAAAACAATTTTCTTACAGGTAAAAATACAGATCGCATCTGTTCGAAAAAATGGTTCACATCACTAAAAAATTCTGAAAATTTTGGATAAAGGGGCGACATTTTGAGGTATAGAGTTTCACGCTCCCTATGCACCCAATTGACGGGCCGGAGTCCGTGGTTGTGACGAAAAAGACAGATTGAGAAATTCTCTACTCATATACGATTTTCATATTATGGGTAGAAACGTGCTTAGTCCGGACTTAACTGTGACTAAGCTGTAATACCAAAGCTAATATGTAAGGTATCGGGTTGAATAAACCAGCTTTTAGTCAGGACTAAAAGCCGACTACTCAAACCATTTCTCGAGCACGGTTAAGTCCGGACTAAGTGCTGACCGGACGTGTGTTAAGTCGTAAAATCCGTAATATGAATGGTATCAGCGCTAGTTAAAGCCGATAGAAGGATAAAAACAAAGAGTAACATAAAGAAGATAGGAAAAGAGAATGATGGAGGGATAAAAAACAAAGAATAACATAAGAACTGATAGAAAGAAAAGAAGATAGAATGAAAAACAAAGATTAACATAGGGAAAGATAGAAAGAAAAGAAGATACAATGAAAAACAAAGATTAACATAGGGAAGATAGAAAGAAAAGAAGATAGCATGATAAAAACTAAGAGTATCATAAGGAAGATAGAAAGACAGAAAAATGGAAGATAGAAGGAAAAACAAAGAATAACACGAGGAAAGATAGCATGAGAAGAAGATAGACAAAAAACAAAGAAACATGAGATAAAATAACGAAAATAATAAGGATAAAACAGAGAATAACATAAAGAAAGATAGAAAATAAAGAAGATAGAATAACAAAACAAAGCACCTTATAAATATGCGTGGGAACAACAGGCAGCAAAAACCAGGGCAACAAATGCGCATAGCAGATACGATGCAGCCTTATTCCTGAACATGAAAGTATCAGGGCTTAAGTAGCGGCTACTATCTAAGCGTGCTTTGGCAGTGAGTATGAAACGGTATTACTGTTCGGCAAAGTGAAGTCGTATACACTCAAAATAAAAGCCCAAAGAGGGTTCAATATGTTCTCAATAAGATGAATACTGTCGTCAACGTATCTACCATAAATCATATTTTTTACAGTCTTTAAACTTTCAATTACCGTAATCATAGTTAATTTTTACGAAAAATAATTCAGCACAACATTATTCAAATTCAAAGTTCAGTTCTGGTTCCATTGTTCTCTTATTGACGATGTGATTAATGTGTTTATGTTAAAATTCGGCAACTTTTCCATAAAAATCTCATCTATGAAGTCTTAATTACCATAATTATATTCAAAGTTATTCAGGGCGAGAAAGATTTGACGCCATTATTATCTAAAATTAAAGCTCAAATAGGGCTCTATAATTGACCATGCATGTTGACGATATGATGAATATGTTTATGTTAAAAGTCAATGTTTAATCGTAAATCATACCTTTATATTCTTAATAACTATAATCATTATTTGTTCATAGCTTGAAGATTTGGGCACAATATCATTTGATTGATTTGATTTGATTTATATATTCATATATATATATATTCATATAGTAAAAAAATATAGTTCTGCTTCGGACTTGCAAAGTTATAGACAAAATAGGAATGAAAAGTCCGTATACGATGAAAAAATTCGAATTTTCGGCCATAGGCCTTCATCAGGAAATGATGAAAATTTATTAGATAGGTACACAAAGGAGCGTGAAGCGCAAAAAAAAAACAAACAACGCAAAAGCTCCATGGATACCAGCGCAACCATGGTAGAGATCAGGAAGGAGAGGAGAGAGAGAGAGAGAAAGAGAAAGAGGCGTAATAGAGCAGAAGCGTAGAAAGGGAGAAAGCTCCATGGAAACTCGCGCATCAGGATATATATTCATATATATATATAGTAAAAAAATAGTAAAAAAAAAACATAAACATTTTCCTGATGAAGGCCTATGGCCGAAAATTCGAATCTTTTCATCGTTATTTTTATATATTCATATACATATATATATAAGGATAAAACAGAGAATAACATAAAGAAAGCACCTTATAAATATGAATCTGGTGTCGCCGAAACCACTGACCCGTCTCCGTGGTCTAGTGGTTAAGGCATTGGCGTTCTAAGCCAACGACCCGGGTTCGATTCCCGGCGGAGGCATTTTTTCAGCCTTTGCAAGAAATTTCAAAAAGGGAGGACAGCTCTGGGGAACTTTGATTTAAGTTACGCAACCATTATTCTCTCATTTCCTTTCGCATTGTATATATATACATGTATAGTAAAAAAAAAACATTAAAAATATCCTGATGAAGGCCTATGGCCGAAAATTCGAATCTTTTCATCGTATACGGACTTTTCATTCCTATTTTGTCTATATATATATATATATATATATATATATATATATATATATATATATATATATATACAGAGACACAGAATAAATTACTCCGTTAGACACAAAGGGTTCAATATTTCGCCTATAAGGCTTCTTCAGGAAATCGCCTTATAGGCGAAATATTGAACCCTTTGTGTCTAACGGAGTAATTTATTCTGTGTCTCTGTCTACTTATTAAACTCCGTCGCAGAACTTTTGAACTATATATATATATATATACACACATCATCATCATCATCATAGAAAGATCATCAGTTACATGGTATAATCATTTAAATTTTATATACATCATGAATGGAGTCGTTGTAAGCTCTAAGAGCTTTATGGAGACGTCCAATAAACATTATTATACATAAACAGCATCCAGAAATATAATAACATGAGACTAGTAGAAATAGATTGATAAAGAGAGGGCGGGGGTGAAAGGTCAAAGAGAATCATGGAGAGAAAAAAGGGTACTCTACATCATGAATGATAAGTAAAGACACAAATTCAAGCATTCTCACGATGAAAATGAAAATGACTTGTTATGCATAAAAAACAAAATGATTTGTTTGTACGTATAACAAAATAACAATGAACATGAAATGAGGGAGTGCAGGCAAAACCATGAGATTGATAATTAACAGCCCTACGTTTCATATTTACAGAGAAGGGCATTCTTTACATACAAATTTGACATGTTTGAAGAGGTATGAATAGCTGAGTTGATGCGAAACATGTTTAATAGGTTAGGGGAGTTTGCGGGAATGGAATCTATTCATAAAACGAGCAATTTGAAGGTAATGAATGTCATGTAAAATGATGTATAGAAAGTGTACGCATCTGTGATAGAACAATGCGACAGGTAATCTGAATGCGTACAGGTACGGACAACTTTTTTTGCTGAAGGAGAAGCAATCTAATTTAGTTTTTCTACAAGCCCATACAACATTTGCAATATGAAATGTAACGTAATATAATCGAATAGTAAATAATGTACGGCGAAGAATATTTATGATCTTACTTTGTACAGTACTCCTACTCCACATGACACAGAAGTCACAACATAATAACTATAATATAATATGCAAATTCCATTTCAGTTTGTCAGAGACAGTAACATCTAAAAACTTAGTACTTCCTTTCTGTTCTATCTGTTTTTTTATTATTATTATAGTTCGTCTTTTTTTCTTCTTTTTTTTTTACATTTAATCATAATTCATTGCTTCTGAAGCGGCACGATGAGACCTTGGGTAATTCTGCATTCATAGTTTCGATAAAATGGTCAAAATTATGGTGAGAAAGAAATAAATTGGTGTTATCAGCAGTAAGATGAACTGAAGTGATGAAGATGAATTACAAATTTCACTAATAATATAGAAATTGAACCATGTGGGACCCCACATAATTATGATTGGTAAAATATCAGAGTTAACATTGTTATAAGTAATATATTGTTTCCGGTCAGAAAATAACTTTCAAACCAAAAAGAGGAGTTCCACATATACCATAAACAATTCTTTTCTTTTCTAGTATAGGTTTACCCACCCAATTTCATTCTCTTGTCATTCAAATCAATTAAGGTGCATTAAAATATCGATATCGGTCTTTTAAATTTGAAATTAAGGCAATGGAATTCATTAGGAGACACGAATTATATTTATGAGCATGCGAATTAATTCATCGGAAAAATTATTTAAGCTAAGGGCATTCCAAATTTTGTTATCCGCATTCGATTTATTTTTGGGAGCAAAACAATTTGTTAGGGTGCTTATAAAGTCGCGAACGTACGTAACATTTTAAATTTATGCAGCAATGCATTTAGAGGTTCGTGCTTTCAAATTAATACCACAGTCACACCAACATGACCGACGCCAGACCGACAACAGACCGAACAAAAAATTACATTGCCACCAATGGCGAAGAATCGTACGGTTTGCAGTCGGTGTGGGGTCGATTTAGCGGTGTAACTGTCGTATAACACAGTAGGCCTGGTGAGCCTGTTTGGGCGTCCAATTTCATTTTGCGGAATTCTACTTTTATTAATTCTTTCATTTAACCTTTCATGGATTTCGTATGTTTGTATGATTGTGTTGTGTATGTGCGTGTCATATCTATGTAAATCTTCAGACCCGTAACTAGCATGACAAGAGGGAGAGAGAGAGGGGGGTGGGTGCGAGGGGTGCGTACCCCCCGGCTTGCGACTAGAGGTCCGCTTGACAATTTAAAAAAATTTGGTCTTCAAAATTTTACCTAAAATGCAACTAAAACTTGATTTTCAGATAGAAAATGCCAAAATTTCCTACACTCTGGGATGGGAGACACCTCCTTCCCAGACCCCCCCCCCATTCATATTCTAGTGACAGTCCTGGTCTTTGCCCGTGTGTAAGGTACTTACTCACATAAGCTCGATGTGCCGTGCATTATATCCTCTTTTTGTTTATGTGATTTCTTGTTGCCTCATAATTATACAAAGTCATCAGATTATAAATCTTTTCACATTTTTTATGAAGTTTACAATTGTTTCAATCAGTGTTTCTTTTTTATACATTATGGAGGGTCTGTTTTAAACCATTGCATGATAGTTTTTCATGTTTTATTGATTATTTTAAATCTAATGCATCTAATCTAATATTTAAAACATGCTTACCCTTAAATCATGTTAATGCATTTAATGACTGCAGGAAAGCCGAGTGCATCGGCATCTGATTTTGAACGCTCATTTCTTAAGTTTATGCTTCTAGTTTAAATTTGAGTGACTCGTTTGAATATCTTATTTTTGCACGGATAACAAATTCGAACAAGAGAAAATTAAATTGAATGACCATTCGTTAAATTATCTGCTTTTTTTTTAATTGACATAATTCATTTAAAGAGCTTGTTGCATGAGTAACGAATTTGAACGAGCAGAAATGAATTCGAATGATAATCTGCGGTGACGATCACAGCTATCGGGAATTTGAATGCTCTTAATATTAAACTGAATGACCAAATTGCTAAATTGAGCGGGAAAATGTGTAATATACGATGGTCAAGGGTATCAAAAGCTTTACTAAGATCCATAAATACACCAAGTACAGGCTCTTTTTAGATAAACAATGTGAAATCTTATCACAAAGTTCACTAAGAGCTACATCTGTTGAATTGGGTTTCTGAAAAACCGTATTGACATGAGGTATTAAAAAAAGTAAGTTGTTATGCATTAGAAAACCATACGATCCGTATATACTGTTCTTTCAAGGATTTTAGAAAAGCTGGAGAGGATATTATAAGGGTGATAACTGCTAACTGGGGAGTCATATTCTTCTTTATATATTGGTATCACCTTGGCAAGTTTCATTTTGCGCTTGGACAAATCCCGGCACACTATGACAAATTAATGATATTTGTTTGTTTGGTTGGTTGAATTTTATTTCTGCGTTCAATAATATGATACAAAACAATCTAATATTACAAAACAACATTTTCAGACATTAATAATTTACTTCCGAATACAAAGAAAATATGTTCATGGGAAATTGGCATTTTACAATTAACAAAATTATATTTCTTTAAAGGATTATCACTGATTTCATCATGACTTATTGAATCACTAGATTTAAGTCAATGAACCATGTGAATTACTTCAATGAAAGTCGAAGGAGTAAAAAATAAAAAAAGACCCACATGGTGTTTTCAAAAAGTGTTTCAAATTCTACATGTGTAATGAGTACCTTAATTGTTTGTTCAGGTTCTATATTTATAACATACAGTATGAGTTAAGAGAATTTACTATATATATCGTTTAGTTGATCATATGCATACATCCTCATGACATTAATACTGGACCAGAAATTGGCTTTACAATTTACTTAGACATAATATTACGCCATTATCGGATCAATTCATGTCGGCCTAATTGCAAAATGATGATGGCAATAATACACAATTATTAAACTCATCATAAAGTAATAATTCAATCTCCTTTCGAATAATTTTTATATTCATTAATATTTCTGTAAATACTCATCATTAAGTAACCAATGTTTAATGATACAGTCCTAAGGCTACAGCATAACAGCTCAAGCCTTTATCAGTTTGCCGAAAGTATGTCAAACCTCTTGGCATGTGTGGACGTAAAGGCTACTTACCAATTATTTAACTTTGGAAAATTGATATATAAATAAGAGTTTTGCACTATGCATATTATGACCCTTAAATAATAATATTTTGGTCTTATTTACCCAGGGTAGCAACATTAGTATTAATACTGCTCTTTCTTTCTTCGGGCCCTACAATTATGATTACCCCAGCATTACCAGGTACCCATTTAATACACCTGGGTCGAGAGCGACAAAATGATGTTGGCCAAACACGTTGTCCAAGGTGGAAAGCACCGAGCAAGGATCTAACCGGCGACCTTTCGTAATAGTCAAGAGCCTTTGGCAAAAGATAACAGAGCTTTATACCAAAACATTGCTTTAATAACCACTTATTCATGAACGTTTGTCACTTGTATTTACATACCGGTGGACAGGATAAGAAGAGGTTAAAATAGTTCACCTGTGTTCTATAGTCGTTTCTAAACTGACAGCTTAATAATAATCATCATATTCAATGTCATGTTATTATTTTGCTCTCTTTGGTACACTTGTTGATGTTATTTTTTGTTGAGCGAATAAAGATGGCATATAGAATCACTTGCTTCTTACAGGAGTGTCAAAAGGAGGTCAAAGCCGAGGAGTTATTGACCAACCCAAGGAGCAGATAAACAAGCTTGTTGTTTAACGATGGAGAGAAACCATAACGACCATGTTTATGCCAGAGAAGAAATTCAAGCCTGAATCACCTTTCAAGAAAAGATCCCACGCGGTGCTGGTTACCAACTACGATCCTTGCTATCACTCGACCCCGTCAGCTCCGGCGAGGCGATCACTTAGCGTCCAGTGCGCCAGCCCACCTACCTCGCACACGTAATGTGTGGTCTGGAGATATTTTACACGGGGGCTGTTGCGAAGCTACGCAGGCAAGAACAACATTTGCACGAGGTCTTTGTCTTTAGCGGTCTTTATGGTTGCTCCTCGCTTGTTTGCCCCATTTTTTTATCGCACTTTAATTAATCCGACAAGGTCCAGATCACATATTTCATCGCTTTTAAAACATCTTGAGGAATGCAAAGGTTATCTCGGCCCCTGGTTGGCCGCATCAGGAAATCGAGGGTAGTTCGGCCTAGTTTACTTGCTCACCAGATAACCCACAACCCATCCCCCCGATGGTCCCCGGACGGTCAGCCAAAAGTGTGCCCTTGAAACAAAATGCTTCATATCTCGGAACATAATACATGTAACAACGATTATATTCTCGATGTGTCCATCAAAAATGTCTCCTAAATTTTTATACTCTCTTTTGATATGTCCTTAGTATAATAAGATACAATGAAAAGAAAATAATTACTATCCAATAGCCTAACTTTATCACAGGCACAGATAATCTTGAAGATTTAAGTTTATCCGGTTTATTTTGTTAATTGAATTGAACGTGAAAGAAACGATAACTTGTGAAATGGTTATAAACAAAAGAGCCATCATCAAAAGGTCGATACTATGACGATAATTTCATTGCAATTATTTGATGAAAAGTTTACCTTTTGTGCAAGTGAGGAAGATTTTCTATCTGTGCTTACAGCCAGCACTTCCAAATTAGTAAGTCAAATACAGTAGCTTTTCATCTGAAGAAAAAAAAAACACCAACAAGATTGTCATTTAAAATACACATAATACATTGAAAATATGTGCATTATGATATCATTCTATTAAATTTCGAATGAATCGAACGAAACATTATGGCAGATGTCTTTTCTTCAAAGACAGAGATGGTATCATTTACTTTTTTTCAGTTTCTATTTCTCCAAGAGAAAGAGATACGTTTTATGCAAAGAGCCAACAAAATGAAAGGGGAAGAATCTCACGTCTCAAATATACTTGAGCGGAATACAGTGATATTATGACAATGATATATGAAAACGATATTATTATGACTTGTTTGTAATATCAGCTTTTTGTTTATTGTTCGTTGATCAAGTTGTACAAAATGACTAGTAATATTATAGTAATCCCTTCACGCTGGTAAAACGAGGATAATAATCAGGATAATGTTCAAAGTATAACCATTTTATTTCACCATTTATAAATTGGCCAGATTTAGTTTAGGAAAACTATCAGCAAGGTTACGGAACGCCACTGTCTCATCAACTGTTCATTCTACACATTCGGATTTTAAGGGCTTTGTAAGAAGAAGCTATTCTACGAGTAATATTACCAATACCAAAGATATAGATCTCTTTAAAGAGTATCATGACTGTCTTGTCTTAACTTCCACTCAAGGAGTCCATTTTTACTTCCGTGTGCTGAAAATAGTGAACAATGTCAGCATTTTGTATTTTAAGAATGGTTAAAATGGATAATTTTAACTTCAAATTCCAAAATGCAATCATAAATATACTTCGTATTTTTGTTTTGATGATGACCACACCGCTAAAGTTATAGAAAGAACACTGTCTTATTCATAGATAACAGATTCATCGGAAAGAGGGAAAACATAAATTGTATTGTACCACACACAACAATCTGTCCGTTTGCATAGCGTCGTTGATAGTTTGTACAACAGTGATTATTAAGATGTCAAGATTGTAAAATAATTAAGTTTGTACCCACTGACATCATAATTCATGCCTTATCATAATATTGTGCTTTTGTGTGTTTTTTTTTCTTCTTCAAAGGACGACGTGATTACAGTTTCAAAATAAAAACAACAAAGAAAACATAGCATTTTAAGGAATGGTACATGTTCCGGAGTCATGCAAACTCCATCGTCAGCCTGTTTTTTTTTTCTATTCCTTTGTAAACTGCCTTCCTCATCTTAACTTTTTGCATTTTAAGCATG
Organism: Heliocidaris erythrogramma; assembly: GCA_025617745.1. Lineage (NCBI taxonomy): Eukaryota > Metazoa > Echinodermata > Echinoidea > Camarodonta > Echinometridae > Heliocidaris > Heliocidaris erythrogramma. The sequence goes on along the minus strand of CM046866.1, from coordinate 33,814,586 downwards.
TTACTTTTTGTTAGCTTTTTTCAAGTCAACAGACATGAGAGGAAAGTTTGTGCTTCTTTTCATCAAACAAATTCTCAAAATTAATCACGTTTATCGTTTTGATTTGATATGTTTTACTATTTTTATACTTCGTATTTTGTTCTCGATTATTGCATTTCTACTTTTCTACATGACTCAACATCTATAGTTCTTCTTCGTATTTCATTTTTTTTTTGTTCGTCTTTCCCACAGAATGTCAGCATTTTGAAGGCTGGCTACTTCGCGGTCGCCTTCCTTTGTTTGAAAATGTCCCATCACCACCTTTTCTATCATGGCGCCATTTTCCCGAGAAATTCAGGCGCCAAGTGGGTCGAGCTAGTCTTTTCCAACGCGCATCTCAAAAACAGAAACTACATATCCGCTTTTTAAAATCCAAATTTTCAAAGATTTTTGGAACACAGAACAAAATCATCGCATGAGAAAATATTTTAACAGGATAACAAATTTCCCTGTTTTAATCTTTCGTCATGAAATTGACCAGCTTTATTGATTAAATCGGGACGATCTGAATTAAGTCTAAAATTATCTCGACGAGGGCAAAACAACGCGTCGAAAAAAGGCGCATCAACGCGCCAAGATCTTGGGTCGATTTCGTAATCTTCCGCCTTCTTATAGTTTTATCTGAAATCAGATCCTTTCAGACAGACCTAGATGATCGAATGGGGTAGGAAACCTTGAATTTGCAAATCGATTTGTTTGTTTATTTGGTCATTGTGATGGGCACATCGAGGTGGGGCATCACGAATTCGGAAGTGATTTGTATATATTGAGGTTTGTGAGTTACACGACGGTGATGATAGCTCTTGCATGCGCGTGTTTCTTCATTCCGACCGCCAAAAACCAAAGAGACAGGGAACATCCAATCAGAAAGAGAGAAAAAATAAGATAAAAGCTTTTGAACGATCAGATAAAAATTGCATGATTCAAGAAAAATATTTAAAAAAATCGAAAGTAATCTGTATTATACTAAGGTTTGTGAGTTACGCGACAGTGATGATAACCTACAATAATTTTGTGTGCGCGTTTTCTTCATGTCAACCGCTTCAATCCAGGCCAAAATGAGGTGGACACAGGGAAAATCCAGTTTGAAAGAGGGAGGGAAAAAAAGCTTTTGAACGATCAGATAAATATTGAGTGATTCAATAAAAGTCCCCTTTTTTAAATTTCGGAAGTGATTTGTAATATACTGAAGTTTGTGAGTTACACTGCGGTGGTGATGATAGCCTATGCATGAGCTTTTTCTTCATTTTATCCACCCAAATACCAAGCCAAAAATAATAAGGTGGGAGCAGGGGACATCCAATTTGAGAGACAGAAAAGCTTCAGAATAAAAGCTTGTTATCATAGTCAACAAACAAAGAGTGCATCATTTGCATGATTCAATATTCCAACAATTTTTTTCTTCTCCAGAATGCATCCAGAGGAAATAATGATTCCTTCTCTATTTTTTCTCAAACCTTATTGATTCTGCGTATGGGGAAAAAACAAGCAAAATGTTTCTAATTAAACTGACTGAACTACTGATAAAAATTAGACCTAGGACTACTTTAAAAAATCGTTTCACTAATAGAAATGGTTAAAAATGAACGATAGAAACTGCACGAAGGGCAGAGCATGAGGAAGATGGAGAGAGAGAAGGAGAGATAGAATGAGAGAGAGAGAGAGAGAGCATGATGGGAAAGGAGAGAAGGAGAGAGAGAGAGAGAGAGAAAGAGAGCATGATGGAGAAAAAGAGAGAGAGAGAAAGAGAGAGAGAAAGAGAGAAGAGGGGGTGTAGAGAAAAGACGGGACTATGTACAGATGTATGGAAGATTAAGTTAAGAATAAAAGCTTCCCTATCAAGCCACACGCTTCATTTCAGTCAAAAAAGCCTGTAGACATTAAATCATTGATCCCTCCTCCCATTCCGATGATCGTTTCTTCCCTTTCTTTGTCTCTTAATTTTCACTCGTTTTGCCCATAAAATTGTGAATTGATGCTATTTCTCTCCAAAAAAAAATATCGAGTGACGCTCCCAAATTATGAATCTGGGCAGTTAATGAACATGTAGGCTACAAAGAGTGCTACATTTCTGATAAGTAAATGATATCGTAAACAGAGATCCGTTGCTAAATTCAATGACATCCGCTAAGGCTAGAATTTTCTTTCTCTGTAGACAGAATTAATTGGTAACCAGGAAACAGGTTTGGTTTTTAGAAGACGATTAGGGTTTTAACATTGTTATAACTTTATACAAACAGTCATGTTCAATTTACATGTATATTGATTTAATCTCATATGAAAGTGTCTCATAAAATAATTACCTTTAAAGGGAAGGTTGAGTTCTGGGAAAGGTGTCAGTTTATGTTATAGTTTGGAAGAATATCTTAGTAGGAATGTCCCCTGAAAAGGATCGCTCTTCAAATGCCCTCATATTCGAAATATGACTAGAAATATCTGAAGTGTTCGGGCCGAACATTCATGCCACATGTGTGTACAGTCCCATGCACCCATTTTTGTGTACAGTGCTTGTGCTTTTTCAGTGAGATTGGTTAAATTTCTTATCATTTGATGATTCCAAAACCTCACAGTATACCGCAATTCTTAATGTAGTTATTATCAACCTTTCCCAATTGCTTTGAGACAGTTTCTTTCACAATGCCATTGCATGACCAGAACTCAATTTTATCTTTAAATCTAATCTAATAAAATTGAAAACTGAAAGCTTGACTATATAATAAAGAGAATAATCGCTGAATACTATGCATTGTTGCTATCGCCATGATTCCTTTGTGGTAAACCTTTGATTTGATTTGATTTGATTTATTTATAAAAACATCATTTTAGATCATCAGTTACTAATTATAGGTTTTCCCGGTCGAATTCGCTAAATTATCTTTAAAATTCAATTTCAAACGCTCGTATTCAAGCGATTTGCTTGAACGCCCCGTTTACTCCTTTGGTTCATATTAGTTTTCAGGTGTTCAGATTCATTTACCAGCGTCTAAAAATGTGCTTCAAAAATCCAAATTAATTTATCGTCGTTCAATTTAAAGGGGCCAAAGCGTCTTTCAAATTCATTTCCGACTCACTTGGGTGCGGAATCTTGCTCGAGTTTTACTTACATTTTCATTAAGTTAATAGGCAGTCAAGTTAGCAGTATGTTCATTCATTTCAAACAGGTACAAGAATTACAGAAAATAGCCGGGCTTTGCCTTTTTTATGGATCTATACTTTTCCAATATTTTCGTGTTTTAAGCATTCTAATGTTTTCAAATGTGATTTGTTGTTGCAAATTGATGAAGTCATCTAATGATATGGTGTAAAAAGGAATTATTGGACTACCCTTAATTGTTCATAATCGTTTCAAATGAGTACAACATAATTATTAAAAGTAGCCTTTCACATTATAATATGGTCTGTCGTTTTTTTAAATTTTGTCTAATCTTATTTTTTCAGTTTACCATTAGCTTTGTTATTTGTTATTTTTGTTTTTAATTATCGCATGCCCCCCCCCAAAAAAAAAAAAATAAATAAATAGAAAAAAATAAATAGGACGGGTGCAAGCTTGGCTCGAGCAACCCCACTTCATGGTCAGAAGTCGATCCGCGGCGCTTGCGTTTGTTTATCAACTTTGTTTTGTTCCATGTTTTTACATTTTGTAGAGTACTATCAGTTTTCGTCATTATTATTTATTTCTCATCTATGACACTGCAAGAATGCCACTTTACATATTGTTTCTAAATCCTATCTTGTAAAAACAATATGAAAATTCGAAGGAAGGAGTAAAGTGCTTACAGTGACAGTAAACTAAGCCAGTGCCGTATATAGATAGAATCTGGCCAACTCGGCTCCAGTTGGGTAACAACATGGCGCATATTCCTTTGTTGCAAGCTTACATAACAAAGGAATATACGCCATGTTGCTACCCAACTGAAACCGAGTTGGCCAGACTCTCTCTATATACGGCACTGAACTAAGCTTATAAATAGCGCCATCTTTTAACAGGATTGGAAAAGTGTCTGGGCCTCTCATTTTCCCATCATGCCCCATTTTAGCTTGTAGTAGTTTAGAATATACCTGCAGGCGATTTTCAACAATTGCCAAGTCAAAAATGATAGTTTGAAATATGAAATGTGCCTATTATCCAAACAAATTGTTTATCCAAATTCAAAATTAAATGCAATTCATTTTCTTTGTTATAATCTTCATTTAGCAATCACTGTAAGATGGCGCTATTCAAGTTTTACCAGTTTTAGAGGCTTGTCTGTTGATGAAATCAAATTCCCAAACAATGTTCGCGATCCTAAGCTCCCATGAATATGAATGCTCATTTGGGTAATATTCTAATTTGAATGCTCATTCTATCAAAATGCATGATGAACGTATGCGATCGCCCGCGCTAAAAATCAAATCGAATGCTCATTTTAGGCAATTGAATGTTGATCTTGATGAGCATTCGAATTCAAATGAAATCGAGTGACTGTGCAATGATTTGTCTGCTGTTTTGATAAATTTGACCGGGAAAACTTATATTAATGTTATGCATGCATACATGAATGGATCGTCGTAAGCTCTAAGAACTTGATGTAGACCTTAAAAAAATATGGAAAGTTCAAGAAAAGTTAAAGACAAATGAGTTATTCGAACTTTTAAGTTATTCAAATTAATATTTTCGAAAAATTAGTCATCATTATGACATGATTAAACTTATTCCATGTTATAATAGCGCATTATTATTGCAAATTAGAAGAATTAATTATCTATTCAAAATATCGCTTTTAATCAATCCTGTGCATTTTCCGAGAAGTGAATAAGCTGAAGGCGGTCACTCGACCTAACTTTCATGTATGGAGTAATTACTAAAGATAGTTTTCAAATAAATAGAAAATATGTCAGGATAGTGGTTGAACTATACAATCGTTTATTTCTTGAAAATAAAGTTTCGGGCAAAACCTGTTATCGTATAATCATAATGTGCTAAAAATTCCATTGTTTATATTCTTTTGTATTCTGAGTGGGTTTTATAAACGTATACGTTTATACATAATTAACGAAAACAATTTTTTTTTTTTGGGGGGGGGGAGGGAGATAATATTCTCGATATTTCATTAGTGTTTCTTTGTTTGTTTGTATAATTATTTGTTGTTATCTTGAAGCAAAAAACATCTTGAATATTTTTTCGTCACAGCCTCAAAAATGCCTCATTATCACTGTCAACAAAAATATTCACTTGTAATTTTTTACCCTTTAAGTAATTTTATATTCAATTTACCTATCTTAATTCACTGGCTGTCCCATAATACTGATTTATTTTTAATTTAGGGACATAATATTTTTTCTTGCCAATGACACTTCTTTTTACCTTTCGAGTCATGAGCACCTCTAAGAACATGGTCCGAGTGTGTCTTTGTAATAGTCGCTTAACGTACATAGCGCCATCTGAAAATGTAACGTGCATCCTTTTCCAACACGTAAATTGTTGGGGTTTTTTTTAAATACTGTATTCGTCGCATCCTAGGGGCCGAAATGCAATCACATGACATGCTTATTTTTTAATATTTTCACGCTCTTTGCAACAATTAATCCAAATGATAAATTCGATGTACACAATTATCTTACTGTTTCTTTCCTTGCCTATCAAGATAACTTTCGTCGTTGATATTATCCATCGCTGCCCACGTGGTGGCGTTATTGCCTTTTTATAAATGGGCAAGATTGAAATCATCACGATGAAGTTTGCTAGGGATTACATTATTACATTATTTTGCACAACCAGTATGATAAAAGGGACATGGAACAACTTTGATTTTATCCTTTTATAAAACTCATACGAATACCAATATAATACTCTGAACATTCTTTGTTCATTATTACCATTTCCATCTGTTGCTGTGAAACGATTTTAGAAGTGCCCAGTAGCATGTGGTCTCTTTATGGATGTTGACTTATACTTGCAAGAGAAGAAGTTAAAGAACTATACCCCCCCCCCCCCCCCCCCATCAGCTGGTTAGTACCAAGGCAGGCAAAAAAACAACCCAACAACAACAATACACAAACACACACACACACACACACACAAAACATCACTTGTACTCCATTAGCCCAACTATAACTGTGAAATGTCGCCATCTCTTGTTCAATGTTTCGCGTATCGTTATATTAGTCTTTTTTCCAGTCGTCAAGTGAGAGATAATTTAAAAGTTGCACTGCGACAAGGCAAAACTATACTTTACAATGGAAATAGGCTGAAAAGATAAGGTAAAATCGTCATATTTATGAGGCCATGCCTTACATAGCAGATAAAAGTACATTCAATGCAATATGACGTTTGATAATAAGACCACACATACAAAAATAAAATAAAAATAAAAACGAAAAAAACGAAAAAAAAAGAAGGTTCATTGTGATATCATATTATATCAAATCATATCATTATCATGATCATATCATATCGCATCAAGTCAATATACGAGGAGGAAGTTTGTTGTATTCGTGATAAGACCATACTTATGGTGATAATAATTGTGATAGATGGGGCGCTACCATCTCTTATTTTTCTGTTGTGATTTACTATAGTCATTCATTATGCCAAACTATCAAATATGTAAAGTAGACTTGTTAATCTTCTGTTTGATTTAACAATGGAGCTACATGTACTTCAGAGAAGTAAACTATTTTGATAAGGAAGTTGTTGAGTTTCAAGTATCTAACTCGGCCATAACCAACGTCATTCTGAGATGCAAACTGGAAAGCAAAGATGATATGAATAGCGCCATCATTAGGTATGGAAGAGAGACTGACAGTGAAGTGTGTCAAGAATTTGAGACGATTGAACATTTTATTTTATATTGTTCAAAATACGATAAAGAGAGACGTCTCTTAAAAGAAAGGATTGAATTGAAAAATCCTAATCTAAAAGAATTATTGATGTCTAACCCAATTTTCACTCGTGAATTATTGGGTTATATAATATATGATACCAATCGTTTTAGATAGCCCGTTAAGCTATCATTGATCCTGTTATATATCCGATGTTGAAGCAATTGGGTAAAGAGTAAAAGATGTGTATGTATGTGTATGTATGAACAATGAACAATGAACAATGTGAATTTACTCTCTCTCTCTCTCTGTTAATTCCGATTGATTGCTGGGGTTGCTTGATATTATAGCGAATAATTACGAATAATCACGATCGACAGCTTTCTAACTTAGGAGATGGGATATTAACATCTTACCATACTAAAGATGACCATTAATAACACCATTTTCACCAACACAAAAAAAGTCGCTCGTGGGCTTTCCGAAGCCTACGCCAAACCTACTAATTTGACTGGCGCAAATAATCTGAAGAGATTGAAGAGCGCCATCATAATCAAGAACCAACCAACCAACTGGGCTGAAAACTCAAAGGTCGCCAAAACACTCAAATTGAATGCGAGAGGAGAAAATCTTGGGGACTCGAGAAGTCGTCACATCCTCAAAATGTTGCAAACGGTATCATAAAACGACATTGTAATGATTAGTTAAATCTAATCCACTCATATCTTAAATAAACTGATAAATAGCAAACCCATACATAAAAACAAAACGATTTCGAAGCATTCTGTAAAATAGACCTACTTAATTATACCTACAAGGCTACATGTTCGTGACCCCTGATTATGGACCTACAAGAGAGATAGGTCCATGCCCTGGTTATGCCAGTGGGAAATAGAAAGTATACAAAATAGAAAATGTAAAAGTACAATTTTCCAATTACAAGACAAAAATCGACATGCATTATAATGTCAAATTGCTACAGTACACAATCACCGAACAATGACCTGGAATCAATCTGTTTTTACGTCTAAAAATATATTTTAAAACAATGAGGGCTTTTGTTAAAACAACAGACAATCTATTTGCCGTTTTATTGATCAACACAATCATTCTATTTCATTGATCACAATCTGTCACTTACAGTTCTTTTTCCTTTTCTTCTCTCTTTCACATAAGAATCTGTCTCTGTTTATATACCAAATCGATTTTGTTGTCTTCATAATGTCGAGTGGCTTGAGTCTTCATAGCAGACATTAAGTTGTGCACTCGTTTCTACCTGTTCAATACAATCAGTAAATGTAGGTAAATGCCCTCAAACCCACCGTGAGGGGAGGGGGTGCGGTTGGGAGTGAAAAACGGCTCAGAAATCAGTGACCCGCACGCCAGGTGATTTTGGCAGGTAGATCAAACCACGCCAGCAGCAGAGATCGAGTCATCAACTCTCCTCATCGCCTCGGGGCCCTGGCCGCCTGGAACGATACCTGCACTCCAGCGCCACTGAAGAAGAGAATTACATACCTGTTTACCGGGATACAGCCCATTGGAAAACTATCTCCACGTTTTACTTTTGATCCTCTCATTCCATTTCTATTATAACCATACGGCCCACCTACGTAGAACGATGATTTTCTTGATATTTTGGGATGAGAGTGTATGAAAATGAAATGTTTTTCAATAAATAGGTTTCTGTTTAACTCCAGTTTGAAGGGAAAAAGGCCTACTTGGACACCTTCCAATCGTTTAGTGTGTTCGAATAGAAGAAAATAAAAATCGGCGGCACCAACAACAATAAATGATTAAATAAATAGTAATAATAACAGTAATAATAATTAAAAAACACGTGTCATCATCCATGATGATTAATGCTTGCTTTGTCACTTAAAAAAAAATATTAAAGAAGAAATTCATGAACAGCCTCATTCCAGTTTCTAAAACTTCTTTAATAAAAAGGTATAATATATTTTTTCCTCATAAAGATAAACAATATTGCTTTAATGACGACCTTAGAAACTCAATCCTGAGTTTCAACATCATCTGTTCCGACACCCACTTTTTCCGATGCCCCTATATTCTTTGTACGCTACAACATAGGCAGTGTTTTTTTTTTAGGGGGAGGGGGGCGTGAGGGGTGGGGTCAGCAAAATTCCGACAAGTAAAACATAACTAATAAAGGTCCGGCATAATATCTAAATACATAATTGGGGGCAACGCCGTTTAATACTCCCTTCCCTCTCTTTTTTCTTTTGACTGCACATCATAGTACAATGATGCTATGTAATAATTGTTGACGTCATTATTTAATTTTTCATTTTATTTTTATTGTTTTATTAATTGGCATTCTCAAGATAGCATTCATTTCTTTATAGCTCTCCAACTGAATATTTATATTTTTATGTTCTTCTTCTTCTCCTTCTCTTGTCCCTTTCTTGCTCTTCTTGCTCCTCCTCCTCCTCCTTCTCGTCATGAAGTCATCTTCGACATCGTCGTTTGTCGGGTATTGTGTGGTTGTCATTTTGGGGGTTTGTTCGCTTGGGGCCGGGAGATAGGGTCAATTATAGGTTGAGCAATTTGATTAGTGAAGATACTCCAAAGCACCTGGACTATCGACTAGGAATCTCCTCCAGAAAGGCCAATTTTTCAATCTTTGGAGGAGGGCGGTGACCTTACCAGAGTGCATCTTTTTCGTGGTTGTGGTGGTAGCTAGGAGTTAGTGGTAGTGTGTAGGTTCCCTCTTTCTAAAATTTTGTTCGTTAATGAAGGTCATTGATAGAAGAGAAAGATAGAGATGGAATTGAGAGGTGAGAGAGAGAGTGAGAGAGAGAGAGAGAGAGAGAATTGAGAAGGTAGGAAGACAGTGTGAGAGAGAGGGAAAGAGAGAGAGAGAGCGGGAAAGAGAGGAAATAAAAATGATTGAAATAAAGATGGAGTGAGAAAGAGAGAGAGAGAGGGGGAGAGGGGGAGTGGAAGGGGGGAGAAGGGAGCTACATGATCTGTTAGGAACTTTTGGGAATTTTCATTTAAAAATGATCACGCAATAATTAATGTACACCGAAAATATAAGAACTATAAGTTGATAAAGATTATAACATTTGAAATCTTCACTTTCAAAGAATGCACAAGCTATATCATGAGAGAAAAAACGAGGTAAACATAGATGTAGGGCAGAGTGACAGGCAAGGAGAGAGAGAGAGAGAAGCGCACAGAGTGGGATGGAAAATCAGGAAGAGCTGGAAATTGAGAGATAAAAAGGCCCCTCAAGCAAGCGAGGTTTTACGCAGACGACAGCGAAGGAAGATGCCAAAAAGAGCGCCAAAGTGCCTGCCATACCTTGGTAACAAAAAGCAATGTATATATGGATTAAGGGACAGGAAGGCATGGAGGGGATATAGGATCGAAGTTTGGAGACGCTAAATGTAGTTGAAATTGAATTAGTAAAGAAAGAATGGTGAGAGAGGCATTTTGGGACGACGGCCTCAACAGTTCGTTGGGGCGTACAATATTGGGAGTTGCGAGTAAAGAGGTTTTTGGAAAAAAGAAATTTATAGACGTTTTTTGTCACCGGAATTTTGGCTTTCTTGTTGCGGAGTGTGGGGGCCGCTGGGCTCGGTTTTAGCGAAGCTTCGAAATTGCTCCAGGATCAGCGAAAAGCAGATGCTTCACGAATCGTTGAGGCCATCCACGTTTGTCTTATGACGCTGTTGCTAATTTACCTCGCATGAGTGATTATGACAGTGTAATGAACTTTTTGTTGTCTATTTTAAAGAGAAAAACATACCCCGTTTTTTGGTTATTTCAAGAGGCATGTTCGTAAATTGGCGACATTGAACAAGACTTACGTGGAAGGACAAATATATGTTTCTGGCGATAATTACTTTTTTCCCAAAATATTAAGATTTGCTGTGCAATAAAATTTAAGCAATTTGAATTTAAACGGATGTATCCCCTTTTGATTGTATAAGGATATTATTTTGAAAGTGATCCCTTTCCGAATCCTCCCCACAAAAACGAATTCTCTATCTCGAGTAGAATAAACAGAAATGTCCCACCATGCACAATATAGGCCACACGGAATACTGATTTCAGTGTAAATTTACAGACGATGTTTTTTGGGTTGATAATGATTCGCCAATTCTAGACCCGGACAACCAACCAACCAACCAACCGACCAACCGACGTTTGTCTGATTGCCCGTATGGTAATGGGTGGGGTAAATGTGGTCTGTTTTTTTTTTCCAAAAGCACTTTTGAGTTGCCACTGCAATGTACATGAAATGAATAGTGCAAATTGTATGTACGGAGTGAAAGGGTATATGTGAAGATGTGAAACTGTCGTGGGGCAAGATGGGATACAAAATGAATATACAAGTACATAAGATGTCCCATCATAACCTATTAAACTCTGGGAAGATGGGGCTAAATGCACAAATTCAAAAGAGAGTCCGAAGTCACCTGAAGTGGATTTCATCTGGTCTTGCCACATCACACAGTGATAAACAACACTCATTTATCTGGAATGTGCCCGGATAATTGATGGTAGACCTTTTCTTTTCAAAGAATGTCAGTTCAGAGTGATATCCATTTCATTTCCTCGCGAAGAGTATAATGATCTGACAAATCCGTGTGCACATAGCGTATCGCTTAGAGTAAGCTATCGGGAGAGTTTCGGGGAGGTCAACCATTGATAGCCCGAAAGATACATGCCGCAGCAGCCTTGCCGCAGGGACCAGCGGACTCAATGAGGCCGTTGACACCAATATCTGTAACGTTACACTACATAGGGCCTTCCCTGCGCAGCGGGAGTCAGCGAAACCGTATACCTCCGCTCTTTACGCATGGTGCCCGGGTTGAGCGAAATCAAACTTTGATTGCGCGATGAGCGCCTTTAGACTCCTATCACAGATGTATTTAACAAATTAAATTAAATCAAATTCATCATATCGATACTATAGTTGCTTATTTGAAAACTTTAAAAGTCCTTATGAAGGAATAGCCTTAGAAAAAGTGTTTTGAATGAATTATGTTCAGTTATCTCATTCAAAAATGTTCGTTTTGTACTTTTGTAAAAACTGAATATTACATGAACGACTGAATAATTCACATGATGACATTTTGTGTGGCCTGGTGTCGATTTAGAAGCAGCGATTGTGAGGTAGAAACCCTCACCTCTCTCGCGCTCCATGTGGCTTGGCGCTTTCACCCCAATTCTCTTTCTCGTGCCTTGCCCAGCACGGTCGATCGGGACGGGCTCTCATTAGACCCCCCTCCTGAGCCGCTTGAAACCAAACCTGGGATTAAGACGTGAGTGAAATTAGCACGGGTCTGGTGTTAATCTCATAGCAAGGGTACCACTACGAGGCGAGGAGAGCCCCGGGCTTTGCTCTCCTGACTCTCTCGATTGTCAGAAAATTGATGAAAGGTTCGAGTAGACCGATACCTGTTGACGGCTAGCATCTTTAGGCACGGTTCGACAGAAATTCCGGAAACCAACGATCTTGAAGAAAATGGGTGTTTTCCATCAAATTTAGAAGAAGGTCCGATGGTGACGAAGCTCCCTGGCGCAAGTTGATTGACCCCTCTCTCGTATTCAGAACGCGACGAATTTCGAAAGTATAACTATCATGATGTTTGTTTCTCTCGTTTATCTTGATAAACAAGTTGATGTATGCCTATAATATTGGTTTATTTTGATTATTAGAACATCCGCTTATGAATCATAAAAAGAACGATACGCATGTCTGTCGTCCAGAATCTTAAATCTCTTTTGATTTTTGATAATGAAATGCCCTTTGTAACATCTAAAAAGCGAAAGGGCAAATAGAAAAGAAAGAAACAGAGGAATATATATATATATAGAGAGAGAGAGAGAGACTGACAGACTCGGAGAAATATACCAGGAAGAGAAACAAAACGTGTGTGCGCGCGTGCAGGTGGGTGATATGGGTGGGTGCATTGTGTGTGCGCGCGTATGTGTGTGCGAGATATAGAGTGCATTCAATGTCAAAAATGATGGGCACATATGGAAAAATTATATGATATAGGGAAGAGAGAGAGAGAGAGAGAGAGAGAGAGAGAGAGAATAAGCCTGAGACGCAGAATGATCCGCCACGTCCATCTAAAGCCTAGGTCACAACCCACCGTGCGTGTTTTTAGTCCGTACGTGTTCTGCGGAGGCCACGTCCGCCACGTTTTTCTGAAAACGTGGGGAGGGAGTAGCAAGAGCAGGGAAGGAGTACGTCAACGCACTTCACACGCACTACAACGCAAGGTGTAAGTACGTGGCCCGCACGCCACGCCTGGACGTGAGTGGTTGCGTGCATCGTACGTTGCGCACCTGGTAAGTGAGTTGTACATACTTACAACGTGCTTACAACGTACGATCGCCGTGCGGTTGCCGCGTTATCGTACGGAGGCCGTACTTTCACGTACGGTATCCTTACTGACTTGCATGGAGTAAGTGCGTGCAAGTGCGATAAACGTCATGAGTTTTTCCCGCCCTATGTCGTTGGGCACATTATAAGAACTTTCGACGTTCACTAGAAGTCAAAGCTGCTGCTGCTAGACATGCCGCCCTTTCTAACGCAGAGACTCCGGGTTCTGATGATGCAAGTGCTGCTTTTGAGCTGACCCCTTTTTGTTAAGCTTCTTGGGCATCTTGGAGACGAAATGATGATACTCGTCAGTCTGCTCGGCTTTTATATATCCTGCAGAAATCAGCGCGCACAACGTGCGTTGTAAGTGCATAGCACGTACTTCCTCGGTGCGGTTTACGTGAGTTCTGCGTGCTCACTGGACAATTGAACTGGAGAAGCGCCGAATAAGCACGGACCCCGCACTTATCACGTGCGGAGCACGCACGTGCTAGGTGCGTTGTCCGTAGAGCAAGTAACTGTGGGAAAATTTTTCAAAAACTAACGGAGTCCGTGCGTTGTGCGCTCGTTAGCAGCAGAGGGCACGCACGTCAACGCACGTCACCCGTACTGGGGGTGAATCCGTAGACCGCCCGCAGCCTGAACGCAGCGAAAGTTCCTCCTGCACTAAAAATTCTACGTCTTGTCTGCGTGCCCCAAATCCGTACGGAGGCAGTACTCACCACGTACGGATCCACAAATTTTGCCCACGTTTTTGCACGCAGACAGCACGCACTTGCAAGTACGGCGGGTTGTGACCTAGGCTTAAGTGTTAGCACATGATGATGTCACTACCACTTATTACGTCACGTAACGTGTGGACTTACCGATAGGCGCCATCGAAGAGTCGCTTGTGTAAGCAGGTCGGCCTAGTAGTATGTCGGATCTAGATATTGTTATGCAAAAACATAGCTTTATTTCTATTTCTACTTCCTTCCTTTTCTTTCTTCTTTTTTTTTTCTTCTTCTTCTTCTTCTTCTTCTTCTTCTTCTACTTTATTATCATTATTCGTTCTTTTCATACCACCGCGGTGGCAGATTGTGTGCAAATTAGCCCTCATAATGATAATAGGTGAGAGAGGTTGTGTCATTTGATATATTGTATCTTCATATTTTCCTTGTCATGCTTGTGTTCCCTTTGCTTCCAATTTTCCTTATCCTTTTCTAACTTCTTCTTTCTACTTCACTTTCTTTTATTTTTTATCTACATAGCTCACAATCATACAGTGATTTTCAAGACTTATATTATTTTGTGTGATCTGTACATCCTGGGATTGGTCTAGCTCAAGAATCAGACTTGTGAGTGGCAGGAAATTCAAAACGGCGAAAAGTAGGAGAGCTTCTGTACCCATCATGATGCTCATTTCGTCTAGAACACACACAGAATGATAGAAATACCGGCTCAGCATCAACAACATGCATATAATTGGGCTGGCTTTATGGAATGATTTGATTTTGGAACATGTGCATGGGATAACGTAATGGGGCGATGACTGCTGGAGCACCTGGCTTTTATCATTAGCGCCCCGCGGAGAATGACGGGACCAATTCAAAATGGCCGACCACATATCACTCTGTCAGTGGTATGTTGGGTGCTTCAGAAGGTGAAAGACATACGAGACGAAGGAGGGCGTCGCATGCAGAGGGGAGAAATGTGAAAATTGGATTTGATTGTTTCTATCCTAATTTCATATCCATCTTCTGTGGATAAAGTTAGTTGGAAAGGAAGTGGAAAATAAACAGAGAAGTACCATCTAAACATGAATTGACATAGTATAGTAGAAAAATAATGGACCACAATGCAGTGATAGTGAATTGAATATTTTCAAAAGCTGAACAACAATCGAACAAATTGTATTGTACAATTTATGGGATGATCAATTTTAGAAGTCTTCGAAGTATTTTTATTTGATGTAATAACATAAGTTTCAGATTTAGCTTATAATAAAAAACGAAAGGAGAGATTTGGCGCTAAAAACCCATTCATAAGGCATTCCTTTTTTAATATTTATTTGTTACTTTTATATATCTTTGGTTTCAAATCCTATTGACTTGTAGACCATTGGAACATGTAGGAGGGTCCACCCCCTTAGTCCTCCAAGTACTTATAAGCACTGAGCTCTCCAGGCATTAATCTTTCCCCACTGATCTTCTATGATTTTCTTGGTGACATGGTGCTCATCAAATTTGTCAAGTAGCAGCATGAGCAGTCGAGAGTCAATGGTCGGGTTCAGGACTAGTCTACCAATGCAAACCCTGATCGTGGTGTACATTTTCGCACGACTGAGATCTTGTTGATACCCATCCAAATTACTCTACCTCTCTCCTGTGCTACTGAAAATTTGGCACACCGCGGTAAAAAAAATAATAATTCTGTCGCATGTTTTGAAGAATTAAGGACAACATGAAATTCTTATCTGTTAATGACTTGTTTAAAAAAAAAAAAGAGTTCGCCCAATGTGGGGCTCGAACCCACGACCCTGGGATTAAGAGTCCCATGCTCTACCGACTGAGCTAACCGGGCTATGTGTTAGCATATAAAAACACCCAAAGTTACATACTATTTAGAAATTAGAAATCAATAGGAATTCATAGCAATGGTCGACGTGATAATTTCCCTATTATTATTATTATTATTATTAATTGTCTGGGGATGTGTTACATTATGCCGATTTGTCCATAAAAGCAGATGATTTTTGCAAGCCAGTCATGTTACTCTGACGTCACGATACGATTTGATCATGTGAAGTTTTCTTGTCCAATCTAAGAACAAGAAATTTTCCATGTGGGATACAAATAAAAATACGAAATAAATATCAACGAAAATGTAGAACGCCACGAATTCTGTTACTGTTTTAATATCATTATTTGTGTTTAGATGAAATCAAACAAAAAGGAAAAAGTGTACGCCCAATGTGGGGCTCGAACCCACGACCCTGGGATTAAGAGTCCCATGCTCTACCGACTGAGCTAACCGGGCTGTGCATGCGATCAAATGAATCATACACCAATCAACCCTTCGATATCATTAGGTAATCGCTTGTTTAAACCAATGAAGTCATAATCTTAATGTTTGAATTTATTTTACATGGGATGATGTATTTATGATTTCAATCATTTAGACAAAATCACAATGCATATCTCCCC
The DNA here is from genome assembly GCA_025617745.1 of Heliocidaris erythrogramma. NCBI lineage: Eukaryota > Metazoa > Echinodermata > Echinoidea > Camarodonta > Echinometridae > Heliocidaris > Heliocidaris erythrogramma. Next base: position 33,798,194 of record CM046866.1, on the reverse strand, counting down.
AATAATTACAATTTTAAGTTCACTTTGTTATGCATGCCACATAGAAGTCCACTTGGCTTAATTCATCTCAGTACACATGGTACATGTATAATGGAAAAGAAAACAGGATTTCAGTTTGTCTTTAAATTCCTGTTTTGTAAATGTAAAGTATTAACATTTAACATTGAACGTATGTTACTATGTCGAATAATATTGGAAAATTATTTCCACATCACCGAGACCCGAGACAGACATGCACCTTCATGAATAATTGCAGAGGATTTATCAGGAAGGAAAATGTTATAAAACTCAAATTCAGGAACAACATCGAATACGAGATACATCACATTAAGGGGAAACATAGTCATATATATTGAAACAATGTCAATGGTATATCTAAAACTGAAATAAATTCCTGAATATGCTGAACAAGAATAAAATAAATCTTTGGAAAATTTCATTTATAAGGAACAAATCAAAATTACATTTTTTAGGACAGCACTAGGCCTGAAATGTCCTTGAATTATAAGGAACAAAGTGAAGAAAAAAGAATGTGCGCCCAATGTGGGGCTCGAACCCACGACCCTGGGATTAAGAGTCCCATGCTCTACCGACTGAGCTAACCGGGCTAGATATTCGCCCAATTGAAGTAACTAACTACAACCCAAACCATTCAAAGGAAGAAATCGATAGGTCTTATTTTGAATCAATGGTAGTAACTCACTTCGTCACAAATGGAAGGTTTATCGTGTTTAAATAATGCGAATTTTAATAATTTGCTAATAATTAATCAGACCAACTTTGATATTACAAAAAAATAATGTAACCATAGTCGAAGCTCCTTGAAACTTCCATTTATTTTAGATATGTATTCGCTATTATAAATCCTCATTTTAATAAAGACATTTACTATGACCCAATGCGGACAGCGATCTCCGGACCATTATCATGGGCAATAGCCTAACACACACACACACACCCACCCGCACCCAGACACACACACACACGTTTACATGGCTTTACTTCCGAGGACAACTATTGTTCCTCTATTGTTACTCGTCCTCGGACAGTCGACGGAATAAGGCATAAATTCATTGTTCGACGTTCGAGGACTATTGTCCGCCTTCCGAGGACCATTGTTGTCATGATTTTTTTTTGTTCTCTGTCCGAAAATGTCCTCGGACATACTGCTAAACACACACACACTCACAGCCACACATACTTGTGTGTCTTTCCCTTTGTTCTCTCTATTGTTCATATAGCCATACAAGCAGCAAAAAAAGCCACACAAGCCTGACGGAATAAAGGCATCTATTGTGTTTGACTCTCCATTTAGTCACACAAGTATAACTCTGTTGGTACACCCTCACACACACACACACACACACACACACACACACACATCTACTTCCTGTAAACCATATTACTTAAAAAATAAGATGAAAATATAATGACATTCTAAATATATTGCATTAGTTGTTTTTTTAAATGTCCACATTAATATGCTTAAAGTAAAAAGTCAGTGATGCTTTATGCATTTTTTTAAAACTCTAGTTAAGTAAAATGATAGATTTCGTTTTTTTACAGTTCATCGCCAGGCAATCAACTGTAGGATTACTTTACGGACAACTATTCCCGGATGCCGACGTCGCGGTTATCCTATAGTAGTGAGGTTATCCTAGTGGTCAATGTTTGGTAATGTTGAGTGGGTAATTGTCTGTGGGTATTGCAGGAATATATGTCTGGAGGTAGGTGTCCTCGACTCATGAACTACAAGACAGTACCACTTTAAAGAGGGGTGTTTTTAATTTTTGTTTTCATGTGAATGTCTTTGATGATAATGTCTGCAACTGCAGTCGAAAAAAATCTTAATAATTCTTATTTAGACATAATATCCTGAATAAAAAGAGCCAATGATTACTTATCATTGAGAGCTATTATAACAATCAAGAGTGCTTGTCTACATGTAGATATTCCTGACCAATGGCACATTTTCATACCACAGGCGGCTAAAATGAAATAAAATCATTCAGATCCTGAAGGGAGACTAGAAGAATGGAACTGATGGTGTATTACGTGTAAGCAGGAGTTTGAGATGTCTGGAAGGGAGGGATCAAGATTTTCTCCCGATGAGTGAAACATTTGTTTAATTACGCTTGCCAACATAATAATAAAGTCCTCTTTTCATTCCTAGTCTTACATCCCAAACCCAAATGGACTACTTTTACCCTACTCAGGCCTACTCACATCAAAATAATCATATTTCCCCGAAAATATTTAGATTTAAAATCAACTCTGTGAATGCTAATCTGAAGGTTAACATATATATAATAATGTTGGACGTGTTTATGAGATGCTTTTAATTACAATCGCTATATCTAATAATAATATCTTGAAAATGAAAGTGAATACTTGGTGTGGACAATGTAGACTACAATGCTGGCTCTTTTTGAGCAAGATCGCATGCGCTGTTTGTCAACAAATGGCAGTATTGGTTTCTCGATGACAGGAGCGATACGAAATGACACTGCCTGTTTATCACTCTCATCATTACCATGGTAATCCGCATCCTTAAATTGGAATTTCTGATTTGATGAAATTCTTCTTGAGCAGACGATCGGATCGAGGGATGCGCGCTTGAGCTCGCGGTCACGTGGTTTGGCTAACCTTGCAGCAAGACCTCGTGGCATATTCTCTTTCTGTATCTTTTCGCGTTTCGTAATTTCCATATTGCCATACTGCTTGAATCTTCACATTGTTAAATACATATGAAGTACTTCTCTCTCGCCATGAGATTACATAAATGATTTAGAAACTTTCGTGAATAGTAAGTTAGCGCATTTCCATAAATGAAAAAAATATGGCGCCTTTACATTCACATTTAACAGTTCATTTTATTTCTCCCACATCTTCTCATTTTTAATTCCATCAATTTTAACCCTTTTGAGTGTTACACCCCATTGTCCATTATTTTTGTAGATGTAATTATTCGTTCTTTATTTTCAACTGTCTTTCTTCTTTAATACTCAAAAACAGTAGCGAGATTATTTTCGAGTTGTCCCGTATATCCTTTTTCTTATTTTCCCTAAATATATCAAAGTGGATCATAATCCTCTTCTCGTTTCTATTAATGCTCTAGCATAACTGCTAGTAGTTCAAACTGGGTTATTCTTATTTCTTCCAAAAGTGCAGGAGGTCTTCGCGACTGTAGCCCTCGGAGGACCTATACAGACATGAACTTACTCGGAGGGGCGGAAGACAGTAAAATTGGTGAAGCCGACGGATGGTCGACAACCGTCCCCCATAGCACAAAAATTGTACGGTGTACTTGATTTTGTCTTTATTATAATACATCTCTTCCATCCCCTCTTTCTCTTTCTTGCTTTCTTTCTCTCTCTCTCTCTCTCTCTCTCTCTCTCTCTTCCCCATCTCTATCTCTCTCTCTCTTTCTCTCTAATAGTTTCCCTCTTCATCTCCCTGTGCTTCCCTTCACCTCTCGACATGCAGACATATCTGCTCATTTCTGTTTCTCTCTTACTCTCAAATTTTGTTGTCGCCTTAATGTCTCTGTTAATCTTTCTCTCCCTCTCCCTACTTTCTTTATTCCTTTAAACGATTCTTATCTTCCTCATCTACTCTTCTTCTCTTACCTGTTCTTTTGTTTCTCCCTCAAACTTTAAATTTTCTTGATTTTCTCTCACCTATTTGGATTCTTCTTCTTTCTTTTTCACCTATTCTTTGTGGATATTTCTGTGCCAATACCCTTCTCTCTATATATCTCCATTTCTCTCTATTTTTTCAAATATAAATCAAACTATCTCTCCCCGTCCCCCCCCCCCCCCTCTCTCTCTCTCTCTCTCTGTCTTTCATTATTTTTCTCATTTCACCATTCTCTAATTGTCCGAACTAAAATGTCGTTCTACTTTTCTTTCCCGTTAACTCCCACCCTCCCCCTTCCTTCTTGTATTACCCTTTTGGATTTTGAAATGAACCCATAGGAGGTGTACTTTTGATCTTCCAATGTCGCGATGATGACGCCAGTAATTACAATATTTCTGGAAGTCTAGTCGACCATTTATATTTCCCTAATTGAATGGACAAATGTGTCTATTTTCATTAAATGCATAAGATAATAACTGATGCCAAACTTTTGTCTGTGATTGGAAAAAGAGGCGTACTTTCTATTCAGAACTTTATATCAGGGGGACGTTTCATGAAAGGACTTGTCGGATATATTATCCGACAAATTTGCTCTCAGCCAATCAGATGCAAGGATTTCAGTAGCTTATAACAGTTGTCGGTAAAAATCACTGACTAAACGCTTGATGAAATGCTCCACTGATCTCTTCCTAATTTGGCAAGTTTATGATCGTTGTCAAAATTGCTCAACTGTATGTTTATCCGTTAGTGTGCATTATCTAAAGTTAGAATTGTACATTCTCATTTTAAGCGAGAGCGTTCATAAGTTTGTATACTCTTTATTTTCGATTTAACAATATCGAAGAGATATAATTCTTTTCCATGAATATGCATATGACTTGTTGAGTAAGGAGGAATCATGGGGGTTTTAGCTTCGTCGAATATAAAAGTGAAAACTATATTTCATTTCGAGGATGTGGAAGTGAGTTTGTGAAGTTTAAGGTCTATTTCAAAATAGGGCATATCCACATATTACAACAAAAACATTTTTTCGAACCCTTACACCTCCACTGCTCAAGGGTTTTGAATCTGAACGCATCATACACTCCTCATCTTTGTCTCGATATGTTCTGACTCTTCTAACGTCGTGTTGTCCCCATGTTCTTTACCCAGAACCATTTTGTACCTTCGATTTAAGTTTAATCATCTCCACCCGTGAATGTGTGAACTCGATTGCCCTCCCGCATACCTAGCTACGGAGCATGTCTGCGTCGCAATTTGACGCTAGCTTGTCCTCAGACTACTATCTTCGCCTTTGCACTTTTCATATTAACCATAGCACGCGAAGGAAATTGTATGCCAATTTTCTGAAAGTTCTGTGACAGATTGATTTGACCACCTACCAGAACCAGCAAAGATTTCTTGAAGTGATTTTGTTGACAGATCTCACCAGACTACTGCTGATGGTAAAAAAAATGGAGCCTTGTTACTGAGTTAGAGTTAGAGAAAATTTAGAGATGTTTTGCACTGCTAGATATAGAGAAATAGAGAAACAGGGTATGAAGAGAAAGATAAGCAGAGGTCGTAAAACATGTACTTTGACAAACATTTTCACTTAATTCTGTCATTTGCAGATGAGAAAAATGAAATGGAATCCATTTTTAAATTGTAAAGTAATCATAAGCGCAATTTACTCTATGTCTTGAAAATTTGTATTAGATGATGTAAGATACAAAGCGTCACAAATAGAAAAGAAGGGGGAAGCAGAAGAAATATGATCGGATGATGAAGCAGAGAGACAAACTGAAAACCAAAGGTTGTTTAAAGACAATAGGAGAAGTAGACGAAACAGGATGAGATAAGGGAATTAGATTTTGGAACGCCGATTTAATTTTGCATAATAATTATACAATCATACATTTATCTGACATACGTTTGATTGACCAAAGATTGTCCACACATTCCTAAATATCTTTTAATGCTATTTTGATATCAGCTGGATATGGAAATACTTCATGTTCTAATGACTATTCAAATCAATAACAGTTTGTTGAATGATTTATGAAATATTTAGAGAATCTGACGGAAGATTACGGTTACCGCGTTACGTAATCTCGAATATGACCTCTGTCGCATTTACGCGCATCGATGTTTCACGTCATTTGTGTTTTTTTTTAGTTGTTTATACAATATGTTATGCCTATTTTTTTCCTTTTGTTTTTGTAGAAGTGATAGTAGTTTTGAAGTATAACAAAGCTTGATTTTATTAATTACTTACTGCTGATTTTTTATGTATGTTGTTATTTATTGTTTGATATCATATGGAATCAATAAAAGATTACTGAAAAACAAAATTTTTGGGTTGATATTATTGATGTTTATGAAAAAAAATACTCATGAAAATGAAATGGGTACATGGAAAGAGAGAGAGAGAAAGAGAGAGAGAGAATAACGTAGAGAGTAAAGAGCAGAGGCGTAGAAGCCAATTTCATTTCAGTTATAACTTTTATTTACCCCTCCCCCAATATGTAACCTCCACCCCACCTTCATTCCCATGCACCCCCGCCCCGCCACCCCTCCCTAACGTCTTGATCCTCGGGGGAGAAGCGCCGCGCGTCATCACGGGTCTCTAAGCCCGAAATGGAGTTCGGATGCTGTTCGATGGAATCCCAGCCCGGGGGCATCCCCTCTTATTTGCCCCGGTTCGGGACCCAGACTTGACAAGTGACGGGTGCAAAGAGAGGTAAGTTAAGGGAACCTGTCTTCACCTCTTCCTCCTCAATCCATCTCGATCTTTCACCCTAGCTCGTCCGCCTAGACTCCACCAAGACGCTCTACTTTTGCAAATATTATAAACACATCTTCAAAACAAAGTTCGCTAAGAGTTGCTATGTTTTTAGTTGCTTTGCGATTTTTTCAACTTAGCATTACCCTCTGTTTATAATTTAAGTACCCATTAAATTATTCTTTTCAATGCATTACATATTATATGATCAAAGGTAGATATGGTATAGGTATAATGCCATTTAGTATAATATAAGCCTACCCTTAAATAAAGAACCCCCACAACGTTCAATAATTCTAATCTGTCAATTCCTACTCTAACAATAAACAGACCCAACGTTTTGATAACACTAACACATAGCATATTCAAACTGACACATAAACGATTAATACTCCATCTGCACATCTCTCATTTTATCTAGTTGTATTTGTTAATGTGCTCTGATCCAACCGAATTTCAGAAGTCGGCGGGCAGAGGAATATTTACCAGAACAGACTGGAATGAGGCTAAGTTATCTCTGACTTGTTTTGCTATCGTTCACATCCACCATCCTCTCCCTCTAGCTCAACTTAGAGAGTGCAATGACACTTGAGTTGAACTTTTTGATTCTTCTAAAAGAAGACCAAACTCCTCAAGTCTTAACCTTCTTATATTTTAGTTGATAGTTGCTAGTAGAGTCCTACATTGCACGGAGAAGTCAGACATACTTTTAATTGACAATCATCCATCTCCAGTCTCTCTCTTCCTTAATTGTCATGGTTGTCTCAGACGATTCTTTAAATTTCAGGAAAAGATGAACTTTTAGTGATTATGGGTCAACTTTATGATCTTTAATCCTCATACTTTTCGAAAGACTATCCTTTGCTTCATGGGACATCACTACGATATATATATATATATATCGCTGTAATTGTGTATTATTCTTTGTCGAGTGATAAAAGAATAACATCTAAAAGTAGTATAAATTTAAATATTATGGTACGAAATGTTTGAAATATTTTGAAAATGTTCCTATGTATTCATGGTTATACTGATGATTTTAAAAAATGGAGACGCCTTTTGAATCTTTCTAAACATAAATTGTCAAAACTTTAATATGACCTCAAAAAACTATTCGTCAGATTTCTCTGATTTTAGTTGATAAAAGCAAGAATGCTGTAAAGTTTTTTCTTTTTTCTCTTTCAGTGCAATATCAAATAAATGACAAGTAAAAAATAATTTACATCCTGGGCAGGGATGTAGATTCCCACGTGTGACCGGCATATATCAAACATTATTATATAAAACATGATAATAATAATAGCTGTTTCTTTTATAGCGCCTTACCAGTTAAAATGTAACCGACCAAAGCGCTTACAGCATTATTACCCCGGTCACTGGATTCATTTGCGATTCTGCACATTACAGTGCACATTCTCCACTCCTCTGGGGAGCATTCCAGCCAGTCGCCTGTTTCCAAGCGCGCACGTGCTAATCCAACCACAATGACGTTCGCATCCTCCCGGGTACCCATTTAACACCTGGGTGGAGAGGAGCAATGTAGAAAAAATGCCTTGCTCAAGGGCATAAGTGCCGTGCCGGGGTTCGAACCCACTGCATTTCCAGTCACATGATTGAACCACTCGACTACGACACCTCTACATACGATACCTCTACATGATAAACAGCATTTTGCGTGCACTGATTAGTACGGACCTCTGAGGGACTAAGTGAGAGGAACTTAAGCGCAATCAGAAATGACTAACAGACTCGATTCGGAGTTTGTTGCATATATCTTCATAATACTTCACGGAAATGCGCTATATAAGAAACAGCTATTATTATTATTATTGTCATTTTTTAAAAAGAGGTCAAATTATTCGGCATATTACTTGCATTGACATAAAAAGAAACAAACAATCTATTGAGTTAAACAAATTATCGAAAGTGACACGTGTTTCTTTATTTTCCTTATGTCCAATGCATGTAAACAGGAAGACTTTTCATAATTTTATGGCAATGAAATATTGAAATTTAGCAGAATGATATTTGTGATGATGTGACGTAATGGTGACACATAATTTCCTATGTCACACATGCAAAGAATGGCAAGCATGTTAGCATCATCTCAGTCATGGCAATCTGTCCACGATTGTTTCAGTGATGACGAAGTAGGCCCTGTTTCACCCTAATTTCTTTCCATTTCTTTCTTTTTTGAGGTCATCTTGGCATGGACTCATTGCCCTCGTTTCAGTCACAGACGGGCCTAATCCACCGGGCTGAAAGACAAGTCGCACTTAGTAGCTGGTCACTGACAATAACACAACGCACTCGGAGCGATATTCGAGTCGCGATGAGAAACTAAGCGTGGCCAAGCGAGGTGACAACCAAGTGTTGAAATTTTGGTGGAAACCCACAGAAGCAGATGGCTTCCAGAAAGTACAAACCAAGAAAATACGGACTCTTTAAAGGCTTTTGACCTAGATGGAAATAACGTTTAAGAAACGAAATCGCTTGTGGAGAGAGAATAATTATGTAATAAAATCCCCTTATTAATGATGAACTAATGGTTCATATCAATGAGAATTATTTATGACATTACACAGGGGGTGGGGGGGGGTAGAAAAAACAGAAATTATTAGTTTGGGGCTTTTTTGGTGTGTGTAAGAGTAGTTTTAACGTTATTCAGCTGAATGTACTTTCTATCGTAACAAAGTATAATTCTGCTTGATTGATGATTTATCGTAAATGACTGCTAACAAAGCAAGTATATGCTTGTAAAGTAAAAGAAACAATGAGAGAGAGAGAGAGGGGGAGGGTGAGAGAGATGGAGAGAAATAAGAAACGGATACATATAATTTTCATCCCTGTCATTATTTCCTTTTTGTATACTTACACTTTCCTGTTTTTTATCTAAAACACGACAGTCACAAAGTATTTACGACATAAAAACAATATTGATAGCCTACTAATTTATTTAATCATAAATTGAGCAATAAAATTTTGGACAGGGTGACCTCATCAGTAGTTGGAACAATATTTTACGCAAGGGCCTTTGCTTAACAATTATAACAGGAAATTTTAAGGTGGAAGAACTGAAAATAAACATCGTGTACACATTGATAATGATATAAATTATGCCAGCAATAACGATAACAACAGCAACAACAGCAGCAATAAAAATAATACCATTATTATTATTATTATCACTAATGTCATTATTATTATTAACATTATTATTATTATTTCCATTATTATAATTATTATTATTATTATGATTATTATTATTATTATTATCATCATCATTATTGTTATTATTATTTCTATTATCATTGTAGTGAGGTATACTGCAGTAACTCTTCTTGCTTTATAAAACAAATATGTAAGGAAACATTTCGAGATGAAAATTAAAAAAGATTGCAGCAAACAATGAAAAGATAGAGAAGTCTATAGAAAGTGAAAACAAAATTTAAGCAGGGCGGTGGGGGGGGGGGGGTCGTAGTAGTAACAGAATGAGGGGTTGCTGTCCTTTTCTAACACTTCCGCTTGCTGATGCTCTCTAGGAAAACCTCGAAGTCAAAATCCTACCTCCAAGGCGAATAGGACATGGAAGAAAACTAAAGAGGAAGATGGATGGTAGGGAGATTGACGTAGAATCTGGAATGTGGGAGCGAGAAAGTTAGTGAAAGAGAGAGAGAGAGAGAAGGGGTATATACAAGGAGAGAAGGGACAGATAGATAGAAAGAGAGAGCAAGAGAGTGAGTGAGAGAGAGAGAGAGAAGTTATGATAGGGATAAACTTTGAAGGAATATGAATGAATAGGGATCAGGAGTCATTCCAATAATTTGCTGCAAAGAAATTCATATCTTTCGTATTAATGTATCAGTTTTGATTAGATGTCTTTTAATCTTTTAGTATTTTTGTATTATAAGTTCCTCATAAAATTTTGCCATTTTATTTTTCTATAGTCAGTCACGTATATTTCTTTTATTTGGAATCCCGTATTCATTCACATGGGGTTTTTGTAATCTTTTTTTAATCTGAAGATACTGAATATTGTGCAAACTTGACCATTATGTACAAAATTATTGTTGTAAATAACAAACAAAAGTTAAGTACATTGAAATAACTTTGTCTATACAGTTCACACTTTTACAAATACCTTGCAAGCAATTATGAAACGTGCAAATCTTGCACAATAATTTTTTTTTCTTCTCCTATGAGTACCCTAAAACTTCAGCTCCTAGCACTTTACTCTATTATGGACAAAACCACGTCCCCAAATTGGCTTCCAGGTTCTCCATAGTAACAAAGAAAACAATAAAATATAAAACCGCTGATATAATAGTCCCACTACAATGATCGAAAAATGTGGTGTTGTTCTGTCACGTACTTTGGAAGTGGATATGGAAATGGGTTTCTTTTGACGGAGGCACAAAAGAGCAATACCTATGAAAGAGGATTTTCGTCTAAACTGAAGTGATAATTGTTAAAAAGCGTCGAGTGTATTGTAAAGGTTGCGGTAAAAAAATTCGGAGACAGAATTTTGACACCTTCCGGATTTTGCCCTAGTAGTATTCAATGAATATGCTGGACTCAAGTAGAGGGTAATCATTTGTTTGAATGCAAAAAAAAAGGGTTTACGATTATTGTGTTATCGTGGCTTATGGTATCAGTTCCGAAATAGACTTGAACGTTTGTAACCTTTGATTATTGTTGGTGGATTATTAACTGATGTTATTAGGATAAAGCCGAGTTGCTGATACTCTTACACGCAATAATCAGAGAAGTATAATTATGTTCAACGCATACAAAATGTAGACAAAATGTCACCAAAATGTTGCAAGAATCTGATAATTGCGGGCTTGCAGTGAACAATCAAGAATTTAGTAATTGTAATGTTTACCGAAAATGGAGACGACTGTTGAATAAGATAAGAAGCACATGTTATTATGCAAATGTATCTCGAATAATCATGCTCTTGCAACACAGACAGGCTGCACTGGGAGCGTCATATACCTGACGGAGGACTGCGTCAGCGAGTGGTGAGATCTTTCGCGCGTTCTGAGAGTGACATTGTACAAAAAGTGAATGAATGAAAGGGGGGCGTTTCATCAAGTGTCTTGTCGGTGATTTTGACCGACATATTTGCTCTCAGCCAATCAGATGCAAGGATTTCAGTAGCTCATAACAGTTATTGCACTTGTCATTGATGACAAGTTTTATGAAACAGGGTCCGGAATGACGCCTCGTACGTGTGCTACGGGCATTACAGCAATGTTGACGAAGACAATGCTGAGAGCCATATATATATTGTATAGAGTGAACGACCTTTTGGCACTCAGCATTGTGGCAATGAAAACGAAGAGGACGACAGGACCCTTGCAATGATGAGAATAAGAATGTCATTATATTGAATATGATAATGATGATGAAGATGAGGATGGTGATGATGATAATGACGATGAGGAGGAGAAAGGGGAGGGGGAGGAGCAGAAGGAGGAGCAGGAGGGGAGGATGAGGAGAAGGAGGAGGAGAATGAGGGGGAGGTGTATGATCGATCCTGTTTACTAACGCACTGGCTGGTGTCGAACGACGTACCTCCCGGTTTCCAACACTAAATACATCTGAACTACTACTGCCCCTAACCTGCTTATAGCTTCTCTAATCCTCTCTCATTTTTCATATGAAATCAAAGTTATCCAATACTAACATGTTCATCTATTTTCCCCCAGCCATCAATAAAAATTCTTTTCAACAGCTACCTTATTTACTTTTGAGGATAAAACTTTATGCAGCTCACATAGACAAATGGTTTGGTTGTATTATAGAATCGCACTCTCCAATAACTGATTTTTGTTTTCATTTTGTTCATCTAAAATTATATTATGTAACAGTGGAAAGAACATGTCATTAGAGGAGTTAGCTTTCTGTTGGTCGGGAATCTCAAGCGAACGTGCCGAAAATGTGAACGTGAATGACTGGCTCACAATGTTTGTCAACAGAATAAAGTAGTCATGAATCCCACTCCTGACTCCAATTTAACCAACCTAGGAATAAAGTAGATATCAGAAGGCAGGAAAATTAGAAAACTTCGAGATACATAGATAAAAAGTATCTCACACGCTGATTATGTGTATACGAAACTGGCTATCACTATTTATTTCGAGTATCTAGAAGAAGTTATGTACAATATGTGCCGAAGCTAATTGACCTCTGAGCAAACATTTTCAACAACGGCAATATGCAATGTGATTAGTAATCACATAATTGAACTGCTGCCTCGAATTCGTATCATTTTGTTCTTTCTTGAACTTCGAGGTAGAGACACAATGTCAAATATATATAGATATAACCGACCAATTTTGTAACCGCTTTTATCGTTTTGTTATCAATCTACTGTACACAATTCAGTGCCCTTCCCCCTACCAGGCACAAATCAGAATGGATTGACGGTCACGCTACTATTGTAGTCACCTTGACTTCAACTCGAAGGGTAGATGAAATGATACATGGATGTTTACAAACATCCACCCATCATCCATCCATCTTATCAATGAGCCATAACCGCCTCCCCTGTGTCACTAGCTTACCACAGTGGGTCAGCTCAATGCAAGAAGGACGCTATGACCATGCCCGTACTGCCCTTTCTACAGTGAGGTGTCGAGTAGCGCGCGCAAATATTGGAGTCTTATACCAGTTTGGACCGTTTTACACTTTTTAGTGGTCAATAACGCCACATTTCCCCCTCTCTCTTTTCCACTTTCTTTTGTTTTCTTTGGGAGCGGTTTTTCAAACTATAAATACACTTTATTGATAAATCAATTCACAAATTTGTAATTTACGCACTCATTTTCCAAGAAGTCGTTCCACAAACTGAACTTGATAAGTTGCATCCATAAAACTGGACAATGATGGATTTCATAGATTTAATGGTTCTTGTAAAATACATCACTGACCCATTGCCACGCATAGGTATATACAGAAAGTATTGACATTTTTAGCTCTAAAGTCAACCACCAATATGGGCGTTCTACACTGGCATTCTTATCATTCCATATATACAAACAAAGTGGTACTTTGTTAAGGGGATGGGGGATGACAACTGCCCCTTCCCAAATGATAAATCCATAATTGCTTTAAACAATATTTCTCTCTCTTTTGGGTTAAGTTATTGCTCTTTCATGTCGGAAAAAACTTTTGGTTGGCATAATTATATTGGTGGAACCCTCCCCATTTAACATGTTTAAAACGTAACTCAATTACAAGCATTTACATTTTGATTTTTGTTTTGAAAATGTCGAATTACTCCAACGATGGACTTTGATGGTGTTGAGCAGGACAAGTATCATATTGAATATAAATGATGAAAAGGGTTTTGACGAAAAGGGGTTATTCGTTTACAAATTCTGATAAGTTTGTGGTTGCTTCTATTGACATTCGACGGTGCGAACTCGTTTCTACTTGAACTTGAACTTAAATCATATTTTATAAATAGGAAAAAAAAAGAGAAACGGGAAATGGACTTTAAATGTATGATCTAAAGTACAACAAATGCAGCACAGTTCTGATACGTTCTTTGGTTGTAAACGAGTGTTCAACTTGGTGGAATTCGACCTCCTCGGGCATCAATGAGTGAAAAGAAGTGCAACTTCCCTCAGTCCATGTATAAATCGAACGACAAATAAGTTGTAAGAAAACATGTCCACCAAGAAAGACGATTGAAAACATACGCTCCATAAACAGAGCCATATCTTGCCCCGAAGACACTCCAAACACCCAGCTCATCCTGCCCGATTAGCCGAGGATTCCCTCGACAAAAGAGGGGCCAGGAAAAACTGTGTATCAATGAAAAAAAGAAGAAAAGGGCGCGAACGATTTTGATAGCTCCCGAAGAAAAGATGTCACCTAAGCCTATGCGTGGGACTGAAGAGTGAGTCCGCCACGCCTCGCCGTAATTTGTACAGTAACTTGGTTAAGTCAATACACGCCACGAGTTGGTAGCTCTCTCGTTTCACCGTCTAAACATGGTTTTGTTTGTCGTAATAACACCAATTCACACGTGCTCAGATTAGTCAAAGCCCGCCAACTGAACATTTCCTATCCTTGTATTTCCACTGATTCCAACTTTTATCTCGTTCAAATAAAAAAGCTAGCAATTGCTATTTATACCGGGTTAAGGGGATAGGTAACATATCCGATGACTTCTGTTTGATTGACTGGTCGATTGCAGTCTATATTTTTTTCGTTCAAGGTCTCGAAATTTATTGGACTAGCCAGGGTAACATAAAACAACTTTCTCTTCCAAAATGTCTTTTATTTAAACTTATTCAATGAGTATGTTTGATTTTTTTTCAATGGATAAATAATGGAAAATGCTGCTTTAAACACACCTACTACCCTCCTTCCCCTCCGCTCTAACCCCCTCTTTCAAAAATTATAATGTTTACTATTCCCTTCCATTTCTGATAGATGGTCAAATGCCATGCATCCTAAACGTGTAACAGTACAATAACGTACAAATATTCAAATTAGAAAGCAACAAAATATATTGGAATAATGCTTCGTTTATAAAATTAAAATCGTAAAAAACATTTTGTTTCAATGTTAAGACATTCTATATAATGTAATAACATAAAATTGATTGGGCTGGTGACACGAAAACATCGCGAAGAAAGAACACACAGTCAATACACATTTTAAAAGCTATCTTCTGTTTTTTTATTCTACATACTAAGTAACCATTTTCATTCTACAATTTTGACTAAAAAGGCATCATTATATTAAGAGGATTTTCCTTCTTTTGTTTAAAAAAAATAGTGCCTCACCTAATTGTATTTGTATACGTATCCTACCAAATTTGGGAAGCTTTACAGCGAACTGTATAGTATTTCCAACATTAATCTTTTTTACTATAAATCAGAGAGAACATTCCAGCATGATTCGATTTGATCCTTCTAATCACAGTGTAAAAAAACTGTCAATTTAAGAAAAAGTACTCTTTTTTTTTTAAATGGGGAAAAATACAAGAAAGGGCAGGCGTACTTTTATGTTTTGTTTCCATGAGTGATTATGATTTATTCTTCGTAACCACAAGATGATGCTACTGGAGACAGTTTATAGTTGCTCTTACCAGTACAAATCATCCAATAAGATATTCAAAGTCAAACCACATTTTCCTTCTTTATCAAATTAATTTGATATATTCGTCGATCGTCATGAATGATTGAAAAGATTGTAGCCATGGAAGGTTTTGTTTATCACAACGCACTAACACGTTTACCCTTTAAAGATATACACAATAATGGTCTCATCATATTGCTTTATAATTTCTCATATTTTGTGCACGTGATGTATATTCCTGTTGTGTATAGCCTATTAGTAAGAGCTCAGATGAGAGGAGAAATATCACCTGTGATAACAACAACAACAACAACAAAATCACAAGTAATGCTTATAATTTAAATAATTTGAATATCAATTGTAGAATTTAAATATTATAGGAAATCTGTTGGCTGGATTATTTTTTTATGTTCAATTAATAATGTTTATTTATTTTCATATTTCGACAATTGTAATTTAATGGTAAAATAATCATACAAATTTAAGTGTAGACATATTTAATGATTCAAGGGAACTTTGCCGTTATACAGAATCCGAATTTTGTAATGAATGTGCCACAGAATACAATCTGACCATGACAGCCAGAATGCTGATGGTATGCATGCTGTGTATTAGTACTACCAGGATATGGAAAAATGAAGGAAAATGGAGAAAAAATGAAACAAATAATGCAGAATGCGCGCTGAATTTCACAATGAAACAAATTTGGCCCAGAATATTCACCTGATTACAACATAAATCATCGATGCGGTAAGTCACTGCAGTTCTTTTTTTATCTTAGGTGTATGAAAAAGATGAATTTTCTTCCCGTTTTTCCCCGCCTTCTATAATCACATCGCACAGCATCCAAGGGGAAGGAGGAAACTGTTGCCAATTTCAAGATCCGACAGTAAAAAAAATCGAAATTAATTTGATAATCTTCCAAATGATGAATAAAACATGAATAAAATTACATTATCGCCTTTTTCGCTTGCCCATCTTAAACACGTGTTCCAGTCTGGCTTATCAGTTTGTGATTTATAAAGGACATAGTAATACTGTCTTGGAATGGTGCATTACGTATACATGGTATATGTCTGAATGAAAAGAATAGAAAACCCCATACCCACTAATCTCCAGGAAAAGTTTAACTGGAGATAAAATTATTTCAAAATGATAGGACAAAGCAAACATAATGGCACAATGTATTGCTTTTTTCTCGAATAGCCAACTGACATCCTCAATATCTACAATATTTGTGATCATCGTCTATTTCGTGATATATCTATGTGGACTTATTTATTATGTGAAGAGTAATGTAAGTGCATACCCTTTTCTTATAGAGGAAAACAGAATCTGCGATTTTTAACAATAATTAAATTAAGCTTAATGGTATTTTCATATTATTTCAAAATACACAGAGGCTCGCTTTAATTAGAGCATTGGTGAGAGTTAAAAGTCGCAATCCATTGTTATCCATCATTTTTTTTTCAATTGCAAAACAAGGAGCAGAAAAACTAGTTTTTAGTCAAACCTGCGTCTTTTAA
The DNA here is from genome assembly GCA_025617745.1 of Heliocidaris erythrogramma. Taxonomy (NCBI): domain Eukaryota; kingdom Metazoa; phylum Echinodermata; class Echinoidea; order Camarodonta; family Echinometridae; genus Heliocidaris; species Heliocidaris erythrogramma. Next base: position 33,781,163 of record CM046866.1, on the reverse strand, counting down.
TGTTACTTTAGTATTGAACGAGCGAAGTGATTTAAATTCTAATATATAGCTACCATGACAAAAATGGAATTAGGAAATAAAAACATGAGAAATACTTTTTTTATAATTTGAGATGAAGACCATATGAAATTATTTTTATCTGAATATCAAATGCATTTAGTTGTTAAAAAATACCACAAAAAATAAACAAATAAATATTGGATTTTATCATTAATTTGATAATTCAATTACTTAATTTCTCAAAGTTGATATATACTAATATATGTAACGGATAAGAGTGTTCTTTGTATATGTTATTGCCGGGCAAAAGAGCACATATCTGATTATAAGAAACAAAATTGCAATACATCGCATATACATGCATGGAAAATGTGGTAAAAAAAACAAACAACGGAAAGTTAATGTGGAGAGACAATCAAAGATACAGAATCAAACATAGAGTGCGTCCCAGAATAAACGAAACCGAGATTTATCGATGTTTAATCATATCTTAATCACAATTATGATTAATAAATGACACATATTTGTAAAGCTTGGATCGTCTTCTTCCATTTGATGCCACTCATATGATACATACTTCACGCATGAGTGAATAAAGATAATATGAAGCAGGGCTACCAAAAAGTCGTTTGGCCAACGATATCTGAATTTCAAAGAGATAGTCAAATTTCTGGAAAGTTCATAATTTCTGCCCTTTCGTATGACACCTCATTCGGGAAATCTGAGCCAGGGATGACAAAGCTCTGTTGATGTAAAGTGATGCTTGCATTTCCATGATTTATTAAAGGGCAATCCAACCTTAGTAGCAAGTTGCTTTGAAAGAAAGAGGAAAAATCAGAGAAGCAGATTGGTGAAAGTTTGAATGAAATCGGACAAGCAATGAGGAAGTTATGAATTTTTGAAAGTTGTAATCACTATACATATGGGAATTTCAAATTGGCCGAATAGGTAATGTCACTGTGATGTAGCTGTGGACAACTCCCCCATTCGCTCCAACACACAAAATGACTAAAATGTTTTTTAAAATGTATTACTCATTCGGATCTTTTTCTTTCATGAGGACCTGTAATCTCCAACATATTTTTTCGAGCTTCATGTTTTGAGTACTGCCCCGAGGGTAAAAGCGCCTCGAAGAAAACGCAAATTAATGATATTTTTGTGTACGACAAAATGGGAGAGTTGTCCAAAAAAATATCACAATCAACTCACTAAATTGCCAATTTGAAATTCGCATAGATGTAGTGATCTCATTTTTCAAACATCCATAACTCTCTTATTCGCTTATGTCTTTTAAATTCAGATATCATTGGCCAAACGACATTTTGGTAGCCCTGCTTCATATTGTCTTTATTCACTCATGCGTGAAATATGTATCATATGAGTGGCATCAAATGAAAGAAGAGGATCCAAGCTTTACAGATAATTGTGATTAAGATATGATTAAACATCGTTAAACCTCGGTTTCGTTTTTTCTGGGACGCACTGTATAAGGCTATTAAAAAATGGACAGGAAATGTTCAGGAAATAGAAAAATACAAAAAATAACGAGAAATTGAAAAAAAGGATAGAGAATGAGAAATGGGGAGAGAAAGAAAGAGATAATAAGAAAAATGAAGAGGGGAGAGGGAGGGGATATACAAGAATTGATAGAGAGAGAAGAGGAGAGGGAGAGGGGAGAGAGAAAGAGAAAGGGAGAGCTTGATAGAACTAGGGAGAGAGAGAGGGAGAAGGGGCTGGATTGAGAGAGAAAGAGAGGGGAGAGAGAGAAAGAGAGGGGAGAGAGAGGGAGAGAGAGATAGGGAGAGAGAGATGTTTTGAGTGACGCTTGAGGTGGCAAGGTTGTAGGTAATATGCGAGGGGATTTTCAATAAGGCACAAAAGAATCAATCAGAAATTGCATTTCCCACATGATGAACCTGACGGGTTTTTACGGAAACCTTCAATAAAAAAACCCAGACCTCAATACCTCCAAAACGCAATCCCACACAAAATAGAGCTTCTAGCTACTTAGGAGATCGGACAATAGCTGAATTTGTTTGTGAACATTTGAAAAATATCTGCCCTAGTTAATTTCTTTCAACTGGCCTGTCTCTCAAAGCGATATTAGGGCACTGTCTTGATTACTGGGCCGATCTGAAGCAGAAAATATCCCTTAGGCAATATGGGATAGAAAGAGAAAAAAATGAGCTATGGTGGAGTGGATGGAAAGATGAGGAGAGAAGGAGAGATGGAGGTGAGAAGGGACAAGGACAGATGTGTACGGAAAAGGAGAAAGATTTATACATGGGCAAAGAAAGAAAGAGAAACAGAGGGGGTCAGAGAGGAGAGAGGGAGACGGATGGGGAAAGTGGAGAGAGAGAAAAATAGCAATGGACACAGAGGAAGAGACACATAGAAAACCATTTACGAGAAAATAATAGAAAAAACAACAAAGATATACAGACAAAGAGGGGGAGTTAGGGAATAAGAAAAAGAAGAAGGAGAGAGAGAGAAGAGAGCGAGAGAGGGAGAGAGAGAGAGAGAGAGAGAGATAGTGAGAGAGTGAGAGAGAGAGAGAGAGAGAGAGAGCGGGGGTGGGGGAGAAAATATGAAAAGAAATCCGAGAAAGAGTTCGGCATTTTATGATAACGCACCGTGTGGAGAAGTGATCTATCGCCCTCTGTAGACCTAAATCGCATCTAATCAGTTCGTCAACCTTGTATCCTTATCACACCAACACTATATTGAGAGAATAATACGGTACATCAGGGAAATTGGGTGCACACTACATTACCTTAACGTGCAAAACAATTTCACACACCTATATGTATCATGATACATTTTTATAATCAATACATTTGAATGAAAGCAACATAATCCATGTATGCAAAACCTACATACATTATAATGTGATCTATACCACGTCGAGTTCGTAGCTTCACGATTCAACCATAGATATACTATAGGTAGTATATCCATGATTCAACATACATGTACCTAGATTTAATTCACTTTATTTGCAACATTTTACGAGTCAATATATCCGAAAGTTACGATTTTATAAGCTAAACCATCTTCTTGCTCTTTGATTATTGTGTAGTGTTTCGTCAGGTCATTCAAATAGCTTGATACAGGTTGAGCGGAAAGGACATTTTCGACGAGAAAGAAAAAAAAATCAAGTCCCCATATCCTCTTTGAGTTTGACTAAACGGTCGAGGTGGCTCGGCATATACTATTACACGCACTTTCATTTATGCATTGTGTTGGCCGTGGGAAAGTTTGGGACTTGTAAGAAAAGACTCAACGCTATGCTGGATTAGCTCAATTTCGCGTTTCAATTCCGTCTTGTCAAGTATTTCTTCCCGTAAACTCTTTCTTTCTCCATTTTGCTATTCCGATTCAGTAAAAATCAAATATCAGATGATACCAGTTCACTACCAGGTTGATAAGTATACGGAACGGGAGAAAAACGGCTCGACGCGTCAAAGTAGATTCATTTTTAGAATAAAATGCCCCCGCCCATTTACGATCCTTTTTTTTCTCCGAAAATTGTATGTGTTGACCAATTTGATAATTGGAATAATATTCTCCATTGATTTCTCTGTGTTTGTCTTGTGAATCCCAGCACTAACATGAAGTTTTCCATTACGCGAATAAAAATCACACTATGTCTTGTATCACGGGAAAGTATTCGACTAATTTTTTTTTCTTCAGTATTAATTTGGGGGACAGAAAAGAGAAGGAAATAAGAGCAAATAAAGGTCAAAAAGGGCTGTTTTATAGTGTATGCAGTTTCCAATAATCTGCATAGTATCGAATGAATAAGCCTATATCATGAGTGCCTAAATCCCTAGGATATAACCATTATGGTGCTTCCTTTACAAACCATATATATACATACTTCAAAATATTCAAGGAAAATGGTGCAATGCAGAAAAATTCTATTCCAAACTTGTCATGTTCTACTGAGAGCTACGTGAAACCGTAGGTTTTTTTTTCTTCAGCAACGATCTAGTTTGTTTTCAGTTAAATCATTCGGAATGTCCATATAGGATGTAGAACCATGAAATTGGCACAATGCTTGGTCAATGCTTAAATGCTCCCCCTTTTTTTGTTATCTAATAAATTTTACAGGCAATTAAAAGTAATTCCTGTTCTTCGATAGAACACCTCCCTAATTCTCACTATCAGTATTGATTGCTTTATGAACGACTTTGCTGCATTAGACCTTATACTTACTTATGCAACATAATATTTAGAATCTCCAACAAATCTTGTAGGTACGGATCTGTGTTGTTGTTGTTGTTTTTTCAAGGTAAGTAATACTAAATTTCTTACGAAAGTAAGTGGCTCCGTTCATGCATAGAAAATCATTTGCGGAAGGTTTATCGGTCAGTAACTCATGACAGCTCACGGCCGCTCCCGAACGGACACGATAAGCGTTGGCCACCCCCTGTAACGACCAGCTGCGTTCTGTAAATCCGACGGCACACGGAGCAAATTAAGATGGAATGCTCTTTGTAGAATCCCTTTCAGATCTTTATCTTAAATACCCTTAATCAGAGTTTACCTAGAAAGAAAGCTGTTCTTAGTCGAGTTATCAGCAAGCATTTATGTGTTCGGAAAGCCATCGGTAAGGCGGAGGCTTGCATATTATAGCACGTCGATTTTGTCGTGAACTCAAATTTGAAATGAACACCAGTTCGTTAACGATGTTACGTTTGGGTGGAATACTGTTTACAAAATTAATTGGCATTAAGGGATTCATAATGTGTCGATAAAATTATTCGTTAATACATGTTTCGATGATACTAACGTAACTGATAAAATATTTGAGTCACTACAAAAAAGGATAAAACCCAAGTGAAAATAGTTTCACCTCCCTCAGGGAAGAGATGAATACAAACTGTTAATCAGAGTTGCATTATTTTGTACCATTACGTAGACCAATTCAATTTTTACAAGATTTTGAATCAGATATTTTCATTATTTGACGTAGATTAACGGACTTCAACAACTTTCATTAAAAGTTTTTGAAAATGAAATGGGGAATCCAATGAGAGGCTGAATGTATCTGGATGTTAATTCTTATGCGAGAATAAGAGAATTGTGTTCAGCAAAAATGATACAATATTTTGCCAAGAGCCCTATAATTTTTATGTTAGAATGAGGGTTCGGATTCCGGGAAAGAAGGGAAAGACAAATTATTTATATTGGCTTATTCACTGGCAAATAATTGTGTATAATATATTCCCGTATTTTTTCGTACTAGGCCTCAAACCTCTCGTTTGTTTTTGTTTTTTCTCAAGTTTTTTTTTCTAATTCAATTTCAATTTCAGTTTCAAATATGGGTTAAAACTTGACATATGTTGTTCTTCAAGTATAGACCATTTACAATTGCAAAGAAAACTTTAACCGTTGTAGTTTCATACTCTTAATTCCACAGAGATTTTGTATGCACTGTACACTGTGTGCAGCCGACAACGAGACGTCACATCAGAACCACTTGCTATAATACAATATATATATTTTTAATGTAACATAAGTGTATAGGCAGTCTCTCACAAAAGGGTCATCCAATAATATAATTTGGTTCACAACACTATTATATCCTAAACTTAAGAGGAAAACAAAAAGTGATCAAAGATTGCTTTCGTGTAGAGTAACCTTTTGTTGCCGAAATTTCAGAGAGAAATTAAACCATGAGCTATTGATGTATTCAAAACCTTTATCAGTAAATCGCACTGTGGATATATAGAAGTGACCCGATAAATAGTTAAATTATGTGCTTGTGTGCACTTGAATGAACGAGAAATTTATGCAGTGTGTACTTCTTTGCACTGTGTTTTTTTCTCTCTCTTTCTTTTTGACGGGTGCACAGCTCAATCATGAATTATATGTTGCGTGTAACAAGGGCTTAGGTTAGGGAGACTGTTTTGTCGTAAGTAGAGAATGTTCAAATAAACTAGTCGAATTAGTGACGTTTTAAGCCCTTATTAGCCCCCCGATTTGTCTGGTACGTGTATGTACACAGCCTCCCCCTAATGATGACCCGACTACGTGATTTTTTCTTCAAGCAAAAACTGTTGAATACTATCCCTGGTTTCACGAGTTCAAAACAGATCGATATGGAGCTTGGACCTGATAGGTGTTTTGTATCAAGGGTAGGTGAGGTTCAACATGAAAAATCTGTGAAGTTTCATAATTAATCTTGAAGATGAATATGGTATAAGTGGAGCAATTAGCTCATTTGGACGTCAACTATTGTAGGGGAAAAGTAGCTGTCAATATGAACGGCAACACAGCGTACGCTCTGTGTGTGGCCGGGTCGTCATGTGTGGTAGATATGAGCCGCGCTGATTGGTTGGAAGGAATGGGGGCGGAGCGAAGAAAATGGTGAAAGACTAGCTTGGATAGAGTGGAAGGTTCGATATTCTGGGTTGTGAATCTCTGTCGTGTAGCACGTCGGAATCCCGAATCAGCTTCAGTGAGATAAACCTCCATGCCAATGTACGCTTCACGCACCTCGCCAGGCGAAGTCCACCCCGGCAGCGCCCCGGTGTCGAATCAAGGAATGGCGATGCAACCTTATCATTCAGCTGCTCCTTCCATCCCTGGCGTCATGCACTCGGTGTTTCCACCAGAGCAGGGCTACTATCGGCACCCTACCTACTCGGGCATGCCGATGTCGATGTATGGCCACGACCAGTATCCGAGTATGGCTCGATCACCGTATGGACCTTACGCTCCTCAACAAGCCAACCCCAAGGACATGGTGAAACCACCTTATTCTTACATAGCCCTCATCGCCATGGCTATCATGAACGCTTCGGACAAGAAAATAACCCTGAACGGAATATACCAGTTTATCATGGACAGGTTCCCGTTTTACAGGGAAAACAAACAGGGCTGGCAGAACTCGATACGTCACAATTTGTCTCTCAATGACTGCTTTGTCAAAATACCTCGGGATGATAAGAAACCAGGCAAGGGAAGCTACTGGAGCCTGGACCCTGACAGCTACAACATGTTCGACAATGGGAGTTACCTGAGGAGGAGAAAGCGCTTCAAGAAGAAGGATTTGATGAAAGGAGACAAGGAAGATCGTGAGTGTGAGCTGAGAAAGGGTCAAGATGAAGGGGTGAGCCATCCGACTGGACAGAGTGAGGAGAAACTGGGTAAGGCCAATGGGGTTGTGTGTACCGGTGAGATGAGTGATAGTTCCATTAGTCGTGATGTGGTTCAAACGAGTGCCGCTTTGATTACACCTAAAGTAGAGCCCATGGACTCTCCCTCAGACGTTTTAAACGAACCCTCCCCAACCCAGCCCCATCATGCGATGGCTGTAGATAACCCGCTGCTCGAACCCCCACACCACTCGGCTAACTACACCGTAGAGAACCTCATGGCCATGCGACAGCGAGGGGAAGGTGTTGTCACACACGGTAGCTGCGGGACCGGCAGCGAAATCCAACCGAGCTCTCACGCCTTACCTTCCCGCACGGGTCAGCTCCTATCTCCGCAGCCGCTCGGGTACTCCCCGCAGCTCAATCACGCTCAGTTCAACCGCAGCGGGATCAATTGCTCAAAACGACCCGTGGTCAGCTCGCTGAATCAATACCAATGTCCAACATCATACGATCCTGAATCTATGGCGATGGGGAAGCATATGGCCATCGCGCCAACACCTGAAGAAATCCAACAGGAGCATGGACTCAATCAACGCCTCAGCCCTCCCGGTCCTAGCCCGATACTTACGACGCCGTCGAGCACCGTGAACGTACACCGCTCGAATTCATGGTACCACGGCACAAGTCCAGATGTGCACTCTTCGACATCAAGTCAAGACCACTATGGCGGTATGTATAATCCTCAAAGATCTGTATCTCTATCGCATGCTGCACATCAAAATGGCCAACTATCATCATCGGCTAATGCCAACGAAAGCTGCCAGCTCTCGATGTCAACAATGAGCGGCTACCGGTCATCATCCTCAGGTTCGACTCCAGCTTCAATGTACCCGTCACCGGCGCATTACAGCTACGATTGCTCAAAGTACTGAGACTATGTCATAAACTAAACTTTCGATTAATGCCGAAAGAAAAACAAAACACGCTTGATACCAAAATCAACATGAACATCAATGGTCTGGTTGTTTGTTTAGTGTAGTCAAAAGTTCGCGATGATTGTGATGACAGGAAGGCATTCAAACTTTCTTTGAATTTGATAGGAGGAGCAAAAAAGAGGACAGACAGACCGACAACAAACATACTGGTGGGTCAAGTCTACAATAATTAACATATATTATTTATGTTGATCGCTGTTTTAAAGATAAATTCATTTATTGTTTACATAAACATTTGCTTAGTACTTATGTTTTCATAACCTTTGTAATGTCCGAATGGTTAAGAACTTAAGATCGTACCTTTTCTCTCTTCAAAACCAAGCCCAACAGTAACAGTCTTTCAAGTTATCGAGAAATGAATCTCATGAAAATGACAGAAGTAGATTTTTTTTCTGAAAAGTTTAAAATACTTTTTTTTCCTGATATACCAAAGCTAACATGGGGTGGTATTGTGCATTATAGTGTTGTGTATTTTTCAAATGTCTTTAAGTTTACCTCGTGTTATTTTTTCTTCTCAATTTACTTTCGTTTACTTCATCTGATGTGAATTATTAAATCAGAATATCAGCTACAAACATACTGCTGCTATTTCAGTTGCCAGTTTTCCGGATATGGGCTAACCAGTCTCTGTTCCGGTGAACAAACCCTTGAAAATTAGTAGAAATACAACTTTGGTAATAAAAGAATTTCTTCGTGTGGCAGTGTGAAGTTCTGAATTCTCCAGAAAATAATTTCCTGACGATTGTAGCTTATTGTAAAAGTACGGTGATCTACCTTTTTAAAATGCATCATCATGATCATTTTCTTGAATGTTGTTTTTTCTGTAGTTCCATGTTGCTGAGCAACAGTTATTCGTAAACACACTAAAATATCTCAAAATTTACCCTACATTTTATTGTACAAACACTTCTTGTCCGTGTACAAAAGCTATCAAAATGTGTAACTCGAACAAAAAACTAATCTCGGTTTACCTTTATGATAGGGGAGAATTAGCAGACCACCAATTGGTATAATCTCAACAATGACAATTGTGTGTCGGCTCCTTTGAACTTGACGTTAGTTGTTAAGAAATATCGATGACAAAGTGATAAGCATCATTCATTTTTCTTTTATGTATCGCCTAAGAACCATCTTATATTCTTTGTAATTTTCAGCATGTTCAGAGTGATTTCATGCAATGTATTGGCATCCAAATCCATCCGTGAATGCGAGGTTTTACGTCATGTTATAGAGTGTTCGTGTTACACGGTCGCACTTTTCCACATTACTAGGATAAACAATATAACTTATAGTTATTTACTGTTAATTTAAATTCTGGTCAAAAGGGTGAACAATTCTGAAATTGATATTTTGGGGTCCTACTCCAATCAAACTTGAAGCAGAAAGACCTAACACATGTCAATTGCGTCCATGTTAAAGTAATGAAATTCATCATCGAATTTAGAGCGAGAGTTTGTGTAAGTGTTTATTGTGTTGTTTGTATCTTTAATGCAGGGTTCTCTGATATAGACCTTATGCAAAAACTAAAGAGCTGCTGGAATTCTAGAAATATAGCTCAGTTATCATGGGTGTATATTGTAGTGTACGTGTACATGTACCTGTTAAAATCTGTTGTAAGATATAATAAGAACGTGTTCTGTAATAGGTTTAGACTTTTTTTGTCAACAGGAAATGAGGGAAAAGGAGTTTTAAAATTGTAAAGTCTTGTCTTCCACTTCTCCAAGCAAACCTAGAACATCACAAAGCACGAGATGTAATTATGGCACGGATAAAACAGGGTTATTTATGGAAAAAAAAAAGATTCTTTTTCTCTCTCTTACTTTCTGCGAAAGTTTTATGTGCATATCATTATAGATCTGACCAATCAGAAGAGTTTATTGATTGTCAGTAGAGATGCCTGTAAGAGCGTACTTTTTTAAATTCTTTTATTGCCCATTAAACCTCGGTACTGTGACCATTATTGTTATCATTATTATTATATATTTATTTATGTTCTTATATCATTTTTAATTGAACCAATTCATGCACTATTTTCTTTTTAATAATTCATTTTTCATCACAATATTTAATTGATAATTTGTGACATCAAATTCAACTGTATTGAAAGCGGGTGTATCCTCATGAATCATAAAAACAGATCAACACCATTTCTCTATTCAAGTGTAAAACGTTTTCGTATCGAAACAGAGAAGAATATAACGACCGATGACCTCAAGATGAAACTATATTTTTCGCTATGCCTTGAAAAGAGCATGCAGGGGTTACTAACCGATCTAAATCCTTTCTATTTCATCTCGCCTTTCAGTACAAATTGAATTAGTTCTTGAATGCATAGATTAAACTCCATGTATAAATAGAAATGTCAATATCGCTTGGGCTCCGGTGTGTACTATTGTTAGGGAGTGGGGTCGGCTTGAGATTTACTGTCAAGTATTTTCGCTCTCGAAAAGAAACTTGCCCTTATGGGAATCCCAACTTAAAATATGTTTTCGGTAAAAAAAAAAATTGTCCCCGTAACTGTTTGGTGTAGAAATGCGAGAAAATTATATAATTTCTGAGATATAAAAGTCACGGATATTAGTAGGTGTGTAGATAAACTATAGGAAGGAGATTTGCCCCAATTACCCTGTGAAATAGGACGTTGTTGATAACAAAAGACATATCTCAAGTTTCTAATTCCCGTTACCGTCTGTGAATGTTGAAAAGGAGTCCAGGCAACGTCCTAAGTATGTGTGAAAATGTTATCAAACTCCCCGAAGCGATAAAAGAAAAAAAAAAGAGATAATTTAAATAAACACTATCATTGCATGGTTTAGAGTAACAAGTCAAATTTGCAGTTGCAAATTGGGGGTAGCTCTCTACGGAATCATATACCTATTAAGAATGGAACCCGTGAGACTCGAATTAGACTATAGCGTAATATGTAGAGTGCCATATTTCAAGCCATCCTATTATATCCTTATATAGTTTTCATCACACGGTGCCCATGCATCGACTTAATATGCCGTACATGGAATAAATCAATATGGCAGTTTTTGGTCGAGTGTGAGGGTAGTGTCGCTATGTAAATGTTGGCCGTTACCTGAGCCGTATTCTCGGCGTAGCTCGCGCGTCTATAATCTCGACGTTCTACGTGCATTCGAGTCGCTCCATCGAATCTTTTAGCGAGGCAGGGGAAAGAAGAAGAAAAAAAAATGTATTGGGAGAGACAGGGAAAATGGTTTCAATCGGATTAATTTTCCATGAGTGAATTTTGAGATTACGATTTAATTGAAATCTCGACCCCCGTCTGACGGGATGGCTGTGTCATTCAGGCGGTGTGAGAATGAGACGGGGAGACTCGTGTGTTGTCTGTATATGCTCACGTAAATTATTCTTGCCATAAATCATGACCATACTTGAAGCAAGGTTTTGCCTGCCAATAACAACGCTTATACTAAATTGAGATAGATATTTTAATGTTGAAATTCTTGTCATTAGTCACGTTGAGATTTTCCTGTCTTTTTAAAAAAATTAAAAACATTATTTTGACGTCATATTTTGTAGTGTTTATTTTGTTTGAATAAGTTTTTATATAATTCCAAAACATCAAGATCAGTGCGAAATATTGTAGCATCACATGTTTATTTTGTATGATCTCATGTAATTGTTATGCCATCATTTTCTTAATGTTCTGTGTTATGTTTAAGTTAATTCCTTCTGTTTTTTGTTGCTACCATGGAATTGAAATATAATGTAAGTAGTCCTCAACTTAAGTATTGTTTTAAATTTGTTTAGTAATCTTAAACGGCAATCATATTTGCCAAAGTGAGATTAATTCATGATAACAATAATTAGGCCCGATATGTACATTTCGTAGTCTAAGGTCTTGATCGTAGAAGTAAATATGATTAGCAATAGATATGATATTTACGATTTCATTTCCGCAGCCAGTTATGTGTAAGAAACTTATCAGTTGTCAGTACGGGATTTCGAATATTCGATTTTCTATTTTTACGTCACATCACTCTTTTATCGTGTTTCTTTTCTTCTTTTTTTTCATGTCAGGGACAATAATGGATGTAGTCCGAGCAAAGTTTATAAATGTTCAGTGAAAAAAAATATTAACTATTGTTTTTATGAATATTGAAAATAAAGAGAGGCATCATTCTTGCTCAATGAAAATGAAAGTATTATTGTCTACGAACTATTATGTTACATCGCATTGTCCTAACATACATGTATCTATCGTACTTGACGAAGTCGGTGAGACTTTGACTCCTTGAAATTGCTGAAAATTAGTATCAGGCAACGTGTCATTCATGAAATCAATTTATATTTTGACATGCATGCATAAAAATTTTCTCTTAAATGCTAAGATATGTACTTTAAAATGTATTGTAACGAGGGACGAGAATTTTCTACATTCGTTGATGTGATTCATTAAATCCAAGCATACCAAACTCCTTGACATGCGAAAAATACTAATTACGGAATTTATTCAAATGCATATTTCATTGATTCTTTTTAAATGGAATAAATTACAAATATCTACCTCCAAACGCTATATCCGTGCAGGTTAGGAGATATAGATGTATTTTTACCGCTGCATTTCCAGAACGCATCTCTTGCATCCTAGGATATCAGTGAATGAAATTATGGATCTTGCCTTCAGCCTACTCGTGTTTATTGATCCCCTACATAACTACAAGAAATAGCCCATTCTACCCCAAAAAGGACTCTCCACTACCCTCAAAGGAAGATTTTTGGTAGAGCGAAATAATGATAGGATGGAGAGCTGCCGTAAGCCTACGGGGATCATAATTTTTCACCATATTATTATCTATAATATTTATGCAAATTTTTAATGGAAACTTGTCTATGGATTGAATGATTATGATAAGGAGGGATTATCTTACATATGATAAGCACGAACTGACGACGGGTGGAATGGTCATAATTGTGATGGTGATATTATGATGGTGGTTATGATTCCGCCGTATAATGATGATTATGATGCTGATAATTGTGTTGATAATTATGCTGCTGATGATTATGAGGATGATATGTTTATGATGATGATGATGATGATGATGATGATGACAATGACGGTGATAATGATCATAATGATGATTACGAATTTAGGATTATAGTAGCGATGATAATGATTATGATGATAATGACAATGGAAATGATGAACCATTAATTAAGCTGTCAAAATTTCATCCTGTTGATGATGTTAATGATATCCTAAAATCCAAATCAGGATTTTATTTTGCAGAAACAAGTAGTTCAGGAAACTTGCTCGTAAATCATTCACAGTCGCAAATTGTGATCTTATGAAAACAAGAAAAAGTTATCATGGTTCAACTTCAATTATCAAATGTATTTTATGAATAATACAATGTACAGTTATTGTGTCATGCTATAAAATCATTTATTAGGTTTTGGTGGATGTTTTTTTCAGACATTCAATGAGCAAAAACAAAAAGACTGCTTTTTCAGCGCTAATTTGAAAGGTTCTTATATCATCATGATCATGATTACCATTTTTATCATTTCATTCGATAAAAGTGCTATGAGATAAATAACCATGAGGTGTGGATGACGATGAGGCTGGTGAAGATGATGATGATGTTCATAATGACAGTTGAATTTTTTTCAGGACGGTCTCACTTTAGCTGAATAATGATGTTTATGATACTGGCGTTGTTGAAAACTGGGATGAGGGTTGACAGTGATGATTTTAATACTAGAGATAATGGAAATAAGCACAGATAGATAATTACCCATGCAGTGGCGACTATTTATAACGGTTTTGAAGGAGAGGCCCGAAGATTTTATTCGATTGAATTAATTCGAAGTTCTAATCTCGAAATTTCCAAGGCTCATCCCACGCACCAGGGCGGCTCTCATTACAGTTAACATTTGGTGTTATGAAAATATCATCACAACGTTAATGAAAAGCACAGCAACCATTATTGTATATAATTTCTCATCGTGGTGTTTCCATCACAATTATTACAATCAAATAATGTGGACATAAAGTGATGTAACAATAAAATGATAATGAAAATTATTATAACTCGCGCATATCCATCTTGACAGAGATGCTCAAGGCGCCTATAAAATAATTGCAATTAAATGCTATTTACAAGAATTCGTTTCCATTACGTCACTGCTCTTCTTCCATTCTTTATTTGAATGATTAAATGCGAATCAACAAAATATCTGGGTATATTATGCTTTGATACAAAACATGCAAGGAAGCTATTCTACTTAATCAAGCTCATAGCACGTGAATTTAAGGAATGCCTTTTACTCTCTGTATTGCTTGACTCTTGAGAACAATGCTAGTCAAATATTTATCTTCCTCTTTCTTTGTTATTCTACCCAAGGAGGGAGAGCATGCAGACAAAGATATTCGTCAATGAACGGGTTCACGCCAAGAAGGAAACCAAAGTAGAAAAGGCAGTTATAAGGATGTCGTTTCGCGAATATAATTGTAGTAAATTAATGATTTTTTTCTACCCAATGAATGCAATTAACTCTAATTAATAAATCAGTCAAATTGATTCATGTTTCCAAGTGTTTATTAATTTTTAATGTAACGTTTTTTCAAAGCCAGCAGATTTTTACGTTCCTTCAACTTTCATAATTCACAATAACTATTTTTTTAAGAATTAGAATGCAAATATACATGCATGTATCAGCTGTTAACACGTGATTAATTTTAACAGCCAATCACTGAATAAATCAATAATTCATTATGATGATTAATCGTCAGTCATATAAATTATAATTAATCATGCAGAAAAGCCATTTCTGTAACGAATAGCGATTTTCCAGGTAAAATCATACACAATGTCCTTTCCAATATAAGGAATATCATTGCCAGGTTGTATATGTTTGATGTATAATTCCATGTTAACAACTGATGGGAATCCATTCTCAGTTCGAGGATGACATTGTCAAAAGTTCACAAAAGATGACATCATTGAATAACGATAACCATATTTCCCATTTCTCTCGTAATCAGAACGAGTTATGTCAAGTATTCACTTGTCGATATTGCATTTTTTTTCTTACTTTTCGTCTATTTTCCAATCGCTCATCTTCCCACATGTTGACATTATGACACGATTATCATGACTACCATGGACTACAAATGTTTCAATAACCTTTACAAACATTTGCATCCTTTTCAGCATCAACTTTAAATGTGGTTTGGAAGTGAAAATTGCACTGACCTGTCGTTAACGTTTGGTCTTTCATTACAAAGGAAATTCGGCAAAATTTTGAGATGTATTTCCTTACTTCCAAGAAAAACGGCACACAGTCACGATAACCTATAGAAAATAATAGACAAAGTCTAATACTTTGATACACCTAAATCATGTAAATTGAACTCTTATCTGACAGCTTGGACGATGTAGACTAAGCAGGCATCAATTCAGTGAACATGAATTACGAGTTTGCAGAATAGTATAATGATTGGAATGTGTTACCCAGGGAAAACCATTTATCTATAATGTGTATTATTTTCTATGAATATTCAAAATTCAAAGTAAGTAATGCAATCTTGATATAATTTCATTCTACATAATTATATTGACGAAGAAATAAATTCACCCTTGTGCTCTTATACCAGTGCTAATGGAGGGAAATGAAAGTAAATACAAACAATTTCGGAATTCCGGCGATTTGGGTTGTGTTAATTATCTTTAAACTTTTTATCCTAAAATGTTTTGAAAATAATTTTTGGACAGTTTTAAGGAATATGATTATAAGGAAAAATTACTCGTTTCTCTTATTTTTTAATTACGACTGTTTATCGAATGCATGTTCACATAATGGCCGCCACAATCATTCTACAAAAAGTAGAAAAGTATTTTGCTTTTTTGTTTCTTCTGGGTGTTTTGCTTTTCATGATATTTTGGCTGGTTTTAATAAGGTCATATCCTCCAAAATGTTACTCAAAAAAAAAATCATGATGATGTTAATACTTTTATTCATTGACATTTCTGGCATATTGTTCTGGCAAGTGAAATAAATGTCCAAGGAAGTCGCTCGAAATTAATATGTATGTACAACTGATGTATGGAAGAAATGTTATGTGTTTTCCATATTGCATCTCCCTTTTACTTGTTTCAGTTCATTGTAATTCGTTGAATAATTAGTTTATTTTGAAGAGGTAATGATTTACCATGCAGTTAAACTGTTATGGATATTTATAACTGTTTGGTCACTTTATACAGGGATAGTCACTATCATTTTATTGTATTGTTTTTAATACAAATTTCTTAAGTTTGTAATTAACAAAACTGAAAGGCTAATGCACTGATTTGTTGTCCAGCTAACTGATGAATCCCTTCTTTCTCAACATCAATTACTTATGCCTAGAATATTTGAAACTAGATCAGTCCCATTTATAAGCTTTGTTGACGTGCTTGAAATTGGTCCTGAGTATCATCATGATCATAGCGATCTTTTCAACACGTAGAATTCCAATTAGGAGTTTATCGTGCCTGCCTTATCAGATGCAGCGCAAAATGGACCGTATTACCTTCATTGTGTGTATCTATCCGCCTTAAACCACGGATCTCCGAGCGATCTCTAGCCCGGCGGCAACGGGAGCCCCGCACCTCGGGTATCCGCTGGTTAGAATCCTCGCTCACGATATCATATCACACCAAATCAATTACGCTCCTCTCTTGTACACGGTAATCTGTCATGTACCCCGACCAGAAAGAGAGGGGGAAATATCGAAATTCATTATTGATGATCTCTTTTCCCCCCTTCTCCACCAGTCCTCCAGTCCAGTAGAGCCGGTACAGCGCGCAGGCTGGATATGAACTCGAGGGGGTTTGGGAGGATAGGGGTAAAGGGATCGCAGTACTCAAAGCGGCAACGACACAAAATTAGGCTCGTGCAATGCGAATACGATGAAAATTGACTTGAATTTTAATCAATGTTGGCTTAAGATCGGGTGTAAGATATCACTTACTGCGGTGTGTTCCGAAAACGGAACACGTGTGTGAGGGAGAACTTGATAGCCGAGTATGAATTTATGAGCGAAAATGGACCCTCGAAGACACGGCAGAATGACGTTATTACCTCGGGTGTAATCAACGTTAAAAGGGTGCCGGTTAGCTGATCCCTGTTGTAAGAGACGTCCATGTGTACCACTGGGAATCAGCGAAAACACACAAACAAACAAATCAACATCAAACATCATCGTAGTTTTAATGACTGAAATCATACTAATTTCCTTGAATTAATAAGTTACTTAGTGGTAGGACTGAAATTCTGAAGTGTCAAGACGCGTGTAATAAATCTACATCCTGTGCGCAAATCATTTCTTATCAATTTTAATATCCAGTTATTTAACAAAAACATTTCTTCCCCTCCTACATGCACGTCCTTATTCTATCCGGAGTGTGGAGGTGTGGAACTCGTCGTCTCCTTTTCCCATGTTATTCAATCTACCACTTTTAAAAGCAGAAACGGTGAAAATATAAGAAATAAAGACGAAAACACTGAATAGAGAGTTTAGAGAGAATTCTAAGATTGAATTGAGGAATGCAAATGATACAAACACCAGTAGCTCCCTGAGTACTCTTCACAAACCGATAAGGAGAGTGTGGAAGCAAAATTCGATGAAATCGTGCAAACATTATCGATCGATCGGATCGGTTTTCCCGCCAAAAACCATCGACAATATAAAAAGCAGACGACAAGAACTGCTAGGTTGGAGTAGAGAATCCATGATGGAAATGCAGTAAGATTTTGAGTGGATATCGATTCGGCTAGAGCTCACGATAATCTCTTTTTTTGGCAAGGTGTTCGGTGGGACTGAAAGGGAGAGGAAAAGTTGAGGTTACCACAGTGTTACGTCTGTGGAATATTTGATTTGTTTTCGCGAGTAAAATTTGACATCTGTTGCATCTGTGTGTACTACTCCATTTGCAGTGTTTTAACCCGTTGAATACTGATAACTCGGGGAGGTATCCAAGATCGTGCATGTTGTGTCAGCTACTTTTAGGCACGACTAAAAGGATTGACGATAAAACATCTAATTAAACCCGATCTTAAATTGCCTTTATTCCCAGGAATGTATTTGTACCTGAAATGTGTTGATTAACATATATGGTCGTGTATGTTCAACAAAGTGAACAGCTTTTAAATTAATCAATACTTTTCTATTCTGTTATCTGTTTTGTATTTCCTCATCTCCGTATAACGACATGTCTGCCAAATCACCATCAGTTATGAAGAGCTTTCGTGATATTCATATAACTTTGATATACATGTATTTTATTATTTTCCCTATAGTATCACTATGTTTTTACCACAGACTCCTACGCGTACTCATTTTTCATAAAATAATAACGTAATTGCTTGTCCAGGTAAACCATTATTCTCTTAGTATCCTTCCGGTATGTCGCCTCCTCATCCACCCCCTCCTCTTTCTCCTCCTCCTCCGCAACATGTTCATCTCCTCTGTGGTCTTTACCATTATCACCATGCATTCATTCTTACATACTATTTATCATCATCGTCATGGTCATCTGCTGAAAGTGTGTTA
Organism: Heliocidaris erythrogramma; assembly: GCA_025617745.1. Lineage (NCBI taxonomy): Eukaryota > Metazoa > Echinodermata > Echinoidea > Camarodonta > Echinometridae > Heliocidaris > Heliocidaris erythrogramma. The sequence continues at coordinate 33,762,492 of CM046866.1, read as the reverse complement.
CTGCTGCTGCTGCTACAACAACTCATACTACTTCTGCTGCTGCTGCTATTATTACTTCTTCTACTACTACACTTACTACTATTACTACTACTTCTACAAATACTCAACTATGACAGTATTAGTGTGCTATATTACCTCAGTAGTAACTACTACTATTATTACCACAACGACAACTACATCTACTACTACTACTACTACTGCTACATGTACTTCTACTATTACTACAACGGCAACTACATGTACGACTACTACCACTGCTACTACTACTACTGCTACTATACCACTACTACTACTACTACTACTACTACTACTACTACTATTATTACTATTACTACGACTGCAACTACATGTACTACTACTTCTACTACCACCACCACCATTACAACAACAACTACTACTACTACTACTATACTACTTACTTCTACTACTGCTACTACTACTACTACTACTAATACAACTACTTAGCCATGTCAGTGCTAGTCCTACCTCTACACTACAGTAGCAAATACTACTACTACTACTACTACTACTACTACTACTACTATTACAACTACAAAAATAACAACTACTACTACCGCTACTACTATTTCTGTTACTACTACTACTACTGCTATTTTTTACTACTACAACTGTTATTTTTGTGTTCTTGTTGCTGCGTCTACTACTACTACTACTACTATTACTACTCATCATCATTACCATGATCATGATGATAATCAAATTGTTACGATTTTAAACTCCGTCATAACTATCGCTTCTCTAATCACCGTCATTATATTCATCTCCCTCATCCTCCTTCTCATTATCACCACTGCCATCGTCATCATCATCATCATCATCATCATCATTTTCATCATCATCATCAATGCCACCATCCTCATCATTATCATCACGGTGCTATCTCTTGCAAGAGGACACGAGGGACCTATCACAATATCAGCTCAGCTAATCTTCAAAGTGGCAGGCACGATCATTCGAAGCAACGTCTACAACACCAGCACCATCACCACAATAAATATGAAGTCATCACCATGAGGTATTTTTTGCTTCGTCACTCGGCCGCTGGGATCGAGGTATGGGTGAGTACAGTTCAAATAATGATGAATGTGACGTTATTTACACGTGAACATAGTTTTTAAAATGGTTAATGAGAATGTTGGAAATATCCTGGAAAAGATTGTAATATTTCTAACTAAAGCCGTGGACCTTAGAGGACTTTGTTGCAGTCAAAACCAATTCCTCAAAAGGAATTTTTGGTTGGACTAATTTAACATTAGATCTCGGAGTCGAGACCAAGATCGAGACATTAAAAAAATCCGACACCGAGGCTGGTCTCGCTCCATCACCATGATCACTGCTCGTTGCTTGTAGCTTCTTTTGTACAATGTGAATAATAAAATCCTGTTTATCATTATTGCTTCTCGATATAGCTGCATTGACTTGGATTTTCATGCTTCATGACCAGAAATGTCACCTTTATATAATACAAATATTTCTTTGCAATCAAGCCCAATTAAAATTAAACAGGACAATATGGTTAATGACTACATACATATAAACTTTTATTGTGTCTGGATATCATGAAATGCTTCACGTGTAAAGTGGGAAATAATAATCTTCTGCTTTTTTACGTTATCTCGGAAAGTTTGAACTGCACTAGAGGAACTAGGGTTTTCTTATACTAGTATTCCAGTTTAAAGTCAATGTTGTTTACTTGTAAAGGAACACACATTATTTTGTGGCCTATCTCATCTTGATTCCAAGCTAAAGAACACAAATATATTAAAGCTACATACAACGTGAAAATGACTGTACTGGAAATGAGAATTATCATATTTAACATGTAAATAAAATTGGCTACTTACTTGGACCAAGCAATTCATGCCTCATGCTTGTATAGTCCCATAATTATGACCATATCTGTGTGCGGTGTTCTTTAATGTTCACAACTTTGTCGAATCTTTGGAGGTTCCAAAGCCTCGTACAACATAATTACTCATATTTAGTGCCTAGTAAACCCATTAAAATGAATTTAAAACACTTTTTTCAAGATAAAATTGCTCAACCAGTTAAATATTAAAGATGTTATTTGATACTTGATTATGGGTGAATCAACGCTACTATAAAATCAAACATGAAAACGATGATGATGAGTAATCTTGCCTGATCTTTGTTTCGACACTGACATCTCAAAGGAGGAAATAATTAAGAAACAACTTCTTTTTTTTAAGTTCAGGAAGTGATTTACACATTGGACTTTTGGATAACATATACATGTATATATCCTATCATATGACTCAGTGCTCGTCAACAGCGAGGATATTATGAAAATTTTCTCACGAACTCTGCTGTTTGAAGATGGTCATTTCAGTTTCATTTTAATTGAACGGAAAACCATACATTAGTATAATTATGAATAGACCATGCAATCGCGAATCATTCATCATGACATAGGCTGAATTTGATGATACTGCTTAGCTTATTTAAAAGGTTGCGAAGTTGACAGAATTTGACATGAAGTAATTTGTTTTTTTAGCCTATATGAATGTTTGCACTTTCCAAACTAGGTTTATCAGCTGTGGAGTTTAGGTTATTTTTTTTCATTCGACTGTGCTGAATGTTCTGTAGATTTGTACACAATCCAATCGTTTGCAACCAATCAATGTAGTGTACGATTCGGAAAGCTCATCAGTTAAATCATGTTCTTAATAGCTCTAATACTACTTTGTTTTCGACCGACATTATACGATTTGATTTTTTTTACTATAGAGTGCATTCCAGTGAATTAATGAAAAGGAGAATTGAAATAATATTAAAATGGTGTGTATTATTTATGTATAGATGGAACCGTAACTTAGTAAACGGTTGTTTTTGACGCATTTTGATGCATATACACAACCTTTGTCTGTTTACACATCTCAAAATCATTGCATCCTCATATGTATCCTGATATCAAAAGCTATTTATCAAACCTATTGACAATCACGTGAAAGCAGTCTATCATCATGATCATGGCACTATTTGACACTGTTCCACCACTATTATTGAGGGTCTACCAAGAAGTTTTGATCACAGACCTACGCAGAGTGTTGGTAGACGCTGATATTAGATAGCTAATACTTAGATATATTTTCCCTAGTTTTCAATCTCCGGCATCTCTCTACTCGTAATCGGGCTCGCCAATCGCATCCATATCCCTACTCGGCAACAATGACCTTTGAACTTGGAAGAAACTCGGCGAGTCTGGTTGTACTGTGTTTACATAATGTTGTGCGGTTGCTCCGTTCTGTATTCTCTGAAAACATCGACGTTAAACAAAAACGAAGTCGTAATATGGATGTTGTATCTTGGCAGGGAGAAGTCCTTAACACGTGTGATTTCACAAGCAGTATACTGTCTAGGCGTGGAAATGTTTCAGAGACATTCCCTGGTCTGGGTAAAGTAGGTGCAGACACTTGTAAGGAAAGAGAGAGGATTTGTTTTTGACAAATAACAATTAAAGCGTTCCTTTTCGTTTAATCTTAAAGTGATCAGGCAATGCGTTCCCTGTATTTCGAAGACAGGCAATTAAATAGCCATGAAAATGGATTATTTGCATGTTATTTTGAATATATGTATTCCGTATACTCCCTTCATTGATCCAATAGTGCAGCTTAAACAAAGTTCAGCATAAATATCTCTAAAATTATTATTATATTCTGAAATTATAAAAAATATTATTATTCCTTTCTTTTTTTTTTGTTAATGATTAAGCATTTTTTACTCTCATATCTTCAGAATTGGTTAAGATCATTTAATGAATGATTACAACAATCATGACAATATTAATCTTTTTTACTAAGAAAATATTAAGACTTCGATTTACAAATGAGTCGAATTTGAATACATTATCATTACACGAATTAATGAGTACGGTGTGGAAACAGGCCGTATAAGACGATACAGAAATGAAAGCAAGATAATTAACATTTTAAGGCTATGGTGTTATTTAGAATGCAACGTTACAAGTTTAAACAAGTCAATATGAAAAATGAAATCGATATATTCCACTCACTGATCACAGCCAGTGAGGAAAAGACGAGACGGAAATGCAAAGATATTAATTTGTAAAACCTGTGTATTAATTACAACATGACAAGTTTAAACGAGTCAGTGTGATCTTGAAATCAGTATATTCCACTCAAAAATATCACTTTACTAACGTTGCTTCAAATGAGGCAAGGAAGAGAGTAAAAAGAAGAGGAAAGCACTGGCATGATGTGACATCGTACAATGTAATCAAGCGTCTTGCATGAATACTTCCACCGAATTCTTGTGGCATTTCTTTTCAATTTCTTCCATCGTTTTTTGACACCCTATCATTTCCACGAGAGTGACCAGGTATTCTTCAACTTGTTGGACAACACAGGGACCAAGAATTGCAGGGTTTCCTGCCCTACAAGCTATAATTTGTAAAGAAATTGTAGGAAGGAAAGGGATTTTATGAAAGAGGGTGCTTTGGACGGACATTCAAGCCAAGACCCCCGGCTGGGCGAAGACCCAGTGTTCCGAAAGGACCCGAGAAGCAGGTTCATGGCCATTAATAGAGACAGAATCAGTCGGAATGGATTGTTAATCAGAAAAGTGCACTGTTGATTTTGAGGGTTTAAGTTGGGTTAAATGGGTCCCTTGCGTATAGGCATTTTCAAATCTGATTTAAGGGAATTTGTAAGGTTTTACAATTTTGTATGATATGTATCAACAGAATGATCGTACACGGCGAGTCGCGGGATCGAATATTGAGCATCTATTACATAAGTCAAGGAACATAGACAATACTGCTGAATGGTATTATAAATATACAGTTGGTAAATGAATAAAGATCAATGAAACGAGGCTATTGTAAAAAAAAATTGATCCGGCTTGTTGCTTCATGATTATAGGCCTATATCCTATTATAAGTAGCATTTTCTGTTTGCTACTCACTGTATAGGATATCCTGTGTTGCTTGGTTGCTACGTGGATAGTGTACATATGATCAAATATAGATTTTTTACATTGAGATATCCTCTTTTCTGTAATAGACATGGGCTTAATTTTGGTTCATCGTAGTCAGAGATCAAAGAAAATACTTATCATTCAGTAAAAGAAAAAAAAATAGAGATGGCTAAGGACATGAAGGACAGTTATAGTGAATCTCAAAGATATGAATATTTTTTGTTTAGACATTCATCATTTTCTTAAGAATAAACAGCTTGAATGCTGTCATTTTTTCAAGGGAGCCAAAGTCTAGGGTTTAGAAAACTGTCGAGTTCTTGACATATTTCCATTTTAAAATGATAATGGTAATGATTTCTCTTTTAAGAACACACACACAGTCAATATATAGACGGGAAGCATTTTAATACCATCCGTATACGCTTTCGAGAAACTGAATTTGGGAAACATGAATAAACTTGATTTCAACTGATTGTGATCTTCTTTGACATAAATAAAAATATCGTCATCTTAAAAGAGGATATTCATGGTGAATGGATTATAATTATGACACTTTTAATGTAGGCCTATGCTATAAACACACGACACACTATATACCGATTGCAATAGTCCCAGTCGTCTGAGTACATGTTGGTTTCTTGAGTGGGTCGAAGCGTACTTCCATTTAGCCACACAGCGTGAATTTAATACATCGATGATATACCATAAATTGGCTTTATTGTTCTTTTTGACCCAGAGGGCATTCCATAGTTCGGGGAGAGAGAAGGGAAGAAAGAAGGCTCGTACACGAAGGTTTTTATCTGAAAGTTTTCAACTCACTTATTCCCCATTGAAGGCAACTTTGCTTATTACAATGACGAAAAGGCAAGGGTATTCTGAGCGACTCTCGACTCATTGTAGACTTGTGAATGAAACATTGCTATATTGTTCATGCTTTTATTTCAGTCCAGAAGCCCATTTCCTGTGAAATGTCGACTGAAACGACCAGAGAGGTTTTTGACATATATTTTGTGACAAGCAAATTAAGAACTCTCTTTGCCAGACCTGACTTTGAATTCAGGATAGATTTTCATCAAATTTTGTGATCTTGTTTTGAGTTTCGACTTGATTTGATGATAGTACGAAGTAACGCTTAATGTGCAGTTGATTGCGATAAACCACCTTGACTTCCCTCTTGGTTGAAACTTTATTACACATATTTAGTTTATCTCACATACATTATAAGAAAAACAAATATGAAATGTTATGGAAATGGCAATACATTTACGATTTCTTGACCTCATCGTGGCAAAACGTTGTTCTTCAGTAGATTTTAAGATCTATATCTTAATATTTTCAACATTTTCTTCGGGGTAACCTCGCTATTCATAAGAACCACTTATTCATAAGGACCGTTATCCATAACGAGTGACTAAATGAGTAGCGGTTTTGTATGAATAGCGGTCCTTATGAATAGTGAGCAAACAAATTATCTCACTATTCATAAGGACCTCCGTTTTATTCATAACTATTCCTAAGGACCGCTATTAATAACGCGTGTTAAATGAATAGCGGTTTTCTATGAATAGCGGTCCTTATGAATAGCGAGCGGACCCGTTTTCTTCAGCCATAGGAATATCTTGAACACGAAACGGTGATGGTAGCGAATTTAACAAATTCTTCTGTATAATTTTGAAAATCCGTTCCATGGTAAGAAACAGAGCCAAACTGTCTTGTAGTTCCTGATGTTGATAATTCCTCTACCCGTCTACCTGTTTGTTGGAAGGTCTTCTCGCATAGTCTTCTCGCATAGTTTTCGCAGTCTCGAATTTGATTGATCGGGGTCCTTGGAACAGGCCAATACCTTCACCAAAAGTTTATAACTCTGCTTCCACATGTCGTCCAGGACAAAGTCAGTAAAGTGGTTTCTGACCTCAAGTTTAAGGCAATAAAAATTTGTCTTCCACCCCAAATTCATTCCATTCTCAAGTTCATTTCGTCAACGTCAAACCGACGTCGTTATGTTATAAGGCTCTCAAAAAGGATGGGGTGTTACTGGGTCTGGCCTGACGCATAATGGCTTCGGACACATCGCATTTTCATAACTAAGAACTCGTATTTCCGTACATTTGTAATCCTCTTGTACTTCTAAGTTAAAAGCAAATGTGTGATTTTTTGTAACACGATGATCCACAAAATTCTCTTCGTTTGATTATTAGATGTACCGTTATGGAGGGGGTGGAGGCAATTCCCTGCTGTCCCTTGGCTACTCCTTGAGTCTTGAGTGATCGTTTAGACACAGCAAATGTCACATGCATCATGCAGGGAAAGGTCACTATTCTACCTTAGCTGTCTTCCCATGGGGCTAATGTGCTTCCAGGGTCAATGGCTGAAGGACGACCGCGAGGAGTAAAGCGGTTGGTTACCTAGTTCAGTGTCGACATGTGCAGGTTCTAGGTTCAAAAGCGTATCTGTTCTGAGGTAACTAACATGAAATTCATTTGTTTTTACTGCTTGGATGTGAAAGATGAGGCCAAAGACATTATTAAATGCATCTTAAAATAAATTATTCCTGAAATCAAATATTCTATGTGACGTATGTTTTTGACATCGGATCGTCTCCAAGTTGTAACGCTACATCTTTTGGTATAGTTCCACTTATCAATCAGGATCAGTGTCTTATTTATAGCATGCGGTTAACCTGAAGAACATTCTGCTGTCATTTCCCTTGCATCATGTTCTTGGTGATACGTATTCAGGCAATGCCTGACAATAATCGTGATTGTGATTCTTTTGACACATTTGAGTTCCGTAATCCTACTATGCAGAATGCTATAAAGTTACGGTAACTATCATCATGGTTTGTCATACACAATGAGTGACTCGCCTATTCCACGCTCGTTACCTATTTTCAACTACTTTTCCCGAGCTGGCACATGGAGAATGGCCTTCAGTTACCGTGGTTACGAGATGCAGATGAATGGATGTTCTTCCATCACGTCAAGACAGGCGTGGCGACACACCTCATCTCACCCACCCAACAGTGCTTTGTACTCCTCCAGCCCTCTCCCCCATCTTTTATCCTCACCCTTTCTCTCAAGTTCTGTCTCGATCTTTCACTTTTGGCGGACAGAAAGATGATGGAAGCGTCTGCGGTGTTGGGTGGCCTGCTTCTTTTCACTTCTCCTTGCTCCTCGTTCTTATGCTTCTTTTTTTCTTCTAGTTCTACATCGGAGGCAGACTTGGCGTTGAGTACGCCCAATTTGTATTGATTCTCGTACATCAAGTTCGAGTGTTGACAAAAAGTCGTAAACTTTCCACCGAGCTATTTGTTTCGAGGGGTTGGGGTTGATTGACATTGGTCGAGGAAATGGGAGAATAATTCCACGAAGATAAAGAAGAAAGAGAATATAACAAGATAAGTTATGGGCGTGTAAATGTGGCACGCAATTTGAGATGGACTCGAGTGTTTCCGACAAAATTTGTAACGAATAAACATGCTACGTATAAAGTTTGGTGTAACGGAAATTGAAATGTGATGTTTACCATGTTTATGTACGATTCAATAATTCTGCAAACTGATTTACCTACATCATCCACCAGTTGTTTTATACATGTATCAAATTATTATCCAATTACTTCAAAACAGATAGGACTCTGATAATGTTATGTAGGCTTAAAAATATATTTTGGCACAGAAATTATAATTAGCCTATGTGTGTCAGTGCTGTATGCAGTATCATGATTTTTATCTAAAAGCATTCATTTTTTTTTTTTTACAATTCTTGTAATTTATTATTCGTTACGTCCTTTTTGTCCTAAATTGACATTTGGAAATCGTCTTAGCATAAATAATGGTGGAAGAGGAAGAGAGAAAGAAAGAGAGAGAGGGGGAGAGAGAAAGAGAAGGAGGTCGGCGGCGAAAAAGAAAGAAAGTAAGAAAGAGAGAACGGCAGGAATCCCCTTTTGAGTTTCAATTGCGATGCAGCAACTGGCGGTCTCGAAAGCAAATCTGATCGCCAACTTGAAGATGAAAAATCAGATCCGAATCGAAGGCAGGAATTCCAGAGACACAAAAAGTAAATATATCGGTCAATCTAGGTCTTTTCCGTCTTCACCAAGCCAATAGCGCCTTTATCTGCGTCCCACTTTCCGGGGCGATCTTGCTCAGAGGTGGCGGGGGAGCTACATAGGGTCAGAGGGGTGCTGCACTTTGAAGAGGAGCTTGAAGGCGGATGCAGCTAGCGAATGCGTTGTCGATTCTCATGTACGTGTTGCAATGGGCCAGGACTCTAATATGTCCCTGTAAATAGAGGAGGAGCACAACAATACACGGGATATGTAAGTTGGTCTAGTGGTCTCTGGTCTAAAATATTAACCGACAAGGGTTCGAATCCAAGTCAATTTTAATGTACGTGCTGCAATGGGCCAGGATTCCAACATCTCCCTGTGTGAGCTAAAAGTGCATGAGCACTGTCATGCAAGGAATATTTGGTCTGGTCTCGTTGTCAAGGCAGATCTCTGGTCTAATTATTTACCGACCGGGGTTCAAATCAAGAGTGTTACTAATACTATATCACATAATGATGCTGCTCGAACCCAGCGATAAACATGCAACGTGAGTTTACCCCCCCCCCCCCCCTGCCTACCTGTCCTCTCTCATTGCGTCACTTATTTCATATCCAACCCTTGGCCCTTTATTGAAATTCCATGATTCATCCTCATTTTTAATCTACCCAAACCCTTTGTTACTCTCCTACATTAAAAGTAATATGAAGGGGGGGGGGGGGGGGGGGGGGGGCTTCCCCTGCCCCTCCTGACCAGCGTAGTCCCGCCGTTTCTCAACGCTATGCCCTCTTCTTCCTCAATCACTCGAGGATCAGTGCCATCGTCCTGCCTCTCTCTCGCGGAAGGAAGTGTCGCTATTCGGGTACTTCCAGCTCATGCAAAGGAGAGAGAGAGAAAAAAAATAAGAAAGGAAGGGAGAGAGAGAGAGTGCGTGAGAACGAGAGAGAGAGAGTGATAAGAGAGAGAGATAGGGGAGGGGAAGAGAAAGGGGTTGATAAATGACAGAGAGAGAGTGTGTGTGAGGTGTGTGTGTGCGTGATAGAGAGAGAGAGAGGGAGAGGGGTAAGAGAAATATTAGATATGGATAAAATTTGGAGGCTGAGGTAAAGATAAGATTAGAGAGGGTAGCGAGTGAGAGAGAGAGAGAGCTGCGACCTCAATAAACCCAGACAACGTCCGTTCTTATGATGATCTCACATGGGTTCCAATAGATTACCAAAATTACCTGGCGATGAGATAATGCCTCAGTTTCAGTGATGATACTTGGAATAGTTGGTCATCCTCCAGGAAAGACAGGACCTGAGAAGAAGCATCTAATAAATATGGTTCATCTTCACCAATGTTTAAATGTTACAAAATGTATGAGGTCTATCACCAATCACCTGTTTATGCCAATCAAAGCATTGAATTTATCTTATTTATTAGAGTTTGGGGAAAAGGGAAAGTTAGCGAACCTATAAACTTTTTGCCATATAGAATTGTTATTGTGGGGGGGGGTTTAATGGCTTCGGTCTGTTCCTTTTTGGAAACTGCGCACACAAGCGCCGATGGAAGTTTATGACTTTCCTGGTCATGGTGGCCAGAAAAAAAGTAAAAATGGTGGTGGTGGTGGAGGTGCCGGTTCAGGTAGTGGTAGTGGTGGCGGTGTTGTTGCTGGCGGTGGAAGAAGAGAACTATCAAAAGCAGTGGCAGTACCACGACCTGGTTGGTGTATCCATATTCATGGACAGGCGGTAGGCCATTGAGTGGCAGTGAAGTTGGTAAAAGAAAAATGTAGAGTTCAAGCAGTAGTCCAAGTAGAGCCTGGATTATGTGGATATCATTCATTATTCGTGACACATTTCCAGTCTTAATAATTATGAGACACATTTTGATAGCGTTACTGCCGAAAACAAGCAACGATAACAGTCAATGTATTCGAATGTTGATCATCATAATACTGTTCGCAGAATTAAATGTGCTAACCTATCCCCACCCACTCAAAAAGAAGAAGAAACGTTAAGTAGCAAGAAATATATGGAAATATCTGCCTCCTGGAATTCTTTCGGTGACATACGGGAAGCATTATTAGGCACCATGTACTTGGCTTGAAGACAATGACAGGAATTACGCGTTCGGGTTTTTCATCTGTCTTGTCCCTGCCTTGTCTTTTTGGCAACCGTCAAAAAACCGCAAACCGTAAACTATTTCCGATTCAGTAGACAATATCTGACTCTTCTAACTTTTTTTTTCTTGCGAGGAAAAAGGCTGGTCCTAATCAACATAACGCTTCTCTTGAAGCACGAAAGAATTCCCACCTTGTCAATCTATAGATGTTCGATTTTCTATGGGAAAGTGTTTGACGCAGGTTGACGCAAGCTGATGCAATGAATAATAATTCCTGTTGTACCGATGCATCATTTCGGTTGCGTTCTTACCTCCGCTATCCAAAGCTAAGTTAGCCATTAGTGCATGAGCCAGAAAAGTAAATGTAACACTTGCACCGTTCATTTTTGCATTCAGTTCTTATCGATACAACCAGCATTAGACCCTAACCCTAATCCAGATCAGCTGAAGATGTGAACATAATGGTCTACTCTAGATAGCGCACGAAGTTGGACACAGTTACTCCAAGACTATCACGCACGCACGCACGCATTCTGTTTTTACCTATGGTTTTTACACTTGCCAGCAGCACACGCAAAACTGCGTTTTCATCTCCACCTGCGCATGTAGCAAAGTTTCGTCCCCTTTCTTCCACCATCTCGGTACACACGGCAATACTCAAGTGACTCATATAGCACGTATGGCATGTATGGTGGGTGACCTCTTTGATATAGACCTCTTTGATATAGATGAAATGGTGAAAACTTGACTGCTGGATGAATAATACCCAAGGCCGTCTCTCTAATCAAAGGGGCGGGAAACAGCCAGCAGAAAAACAATCGTTATTGCCACATTTCTGAATGGACTCCAAGTCTCAATCCTTCTTAATCGAGTTTCATGACGCCGAAGACGCACTGGAGGGTTCATTCTACGATCGGCTACAACTTCGAATTTGTCTTAATTAAACTTTCCACTCACTGCGACACTATTGCTCCCTACCATGTATACACATATAGCAAACGCCATCTTATACTCACTGATTGCTGCTTTGCTTGAACAAGAGATGATGTCAGCTATTGGCAGACAACTTGAAGGAATTCATTAAACATCAATCTTGTTCAAACTAAGGAAAAATATCCTTACTTTGATAGAAAACGACCAAAAAAATACGTAAAATATAAAGGTAAGAGCTACTAGTTTGATAAAGAAATTCATAATAATGCAATCTGTATCTCTAAGTGAATTAGTCTCATGAAGCTGTAATATGAAATTCAAAGACAGATGACATGATTTTACAAACAGCAGTTTCTGCTTCATATTTGGTGATGAACACTGCCTATTAATCAAAGTTATTTATACAAACTGTAAAGGTTATTACATTCTAGTTTCAAGTATTTGCTCTAACTCAGCAATGATCAAATATACTGAGATAATCGTAGTTGCCTCAATTGAATTTTATTTGGATTTTGGTCATTAATCACAATCATTCACAAGCCATAATCGTATCAACTTCAATGCAGCTTTTTATCCAGGTGTGAGTTGGTGGAGCGGGGTCCTACAAAATAATGTACCATCAGTTCATATCGTTGGCGACATGGCCGAGCTCAGGTAGGATTATGACGTCACGACCAGTGTTTAGATTGATATGGACCGCATTGTATATGGTGGAAGTAAATATAGGTGAGAGATCGTAATACCGCTCCCGATGGATGAAATATTTCTGAGATGACACACAGGGTGAGGGGGTGAAAAAAGGTTTACAACCAGGTATTAGGATTTTCTCTAGTCTGGCTTTTGGGAAAAGTGATCCACCCCCCCCCCCCCACCCCAACCCCGTCAATAATGCTGTGACCGGGTATGAAGTGAATGTCAGAAATTATCCGTCTATTAGAGCATAATTATGGATCTTTGGTTTGGCTCTATAGTATTATACTCTACAATCTGAACTCGACCAAAGACATTTTCATTGAACGTCTGTTGGTGCAGTTTCATTCAATTTTTTAATAATTACACCAGAGAGCGGGAGAGAGACTCGCATTGCCTTGAAAACAAGAAGGCTAGGTCAAGTGGCTTTTCCTGAACATACTGAATGGGGTTTAATCCCCTCCAGAGAGGCGGAACGTTAGTGCAGGCCCATCTTGTACAGACACGCAGCAAGCATTGCAAGTAGTATTTACAATGATTTATGCTGGGATCAAACAGGGAAGGGTGAACCAGTGCTGGATACGCCACTAAGGTTTTTTTTCCTGCTCTGCTTATCGTTCATACAATGCCAACACTCTATTTGGAGTGATGAATAGGCGGTCTCGGGGAGACTGGAATAAACAGAACATTTTAACAAACCTTAGTCATGATAGTGGTAATAACGGAAAAGCTCTGTAACGAAATAACAAAAAGCATGCTAATATAACTAATGGTGGGTTCATACGATGCGAATGACCAAGATGTCATAAACATGATAGAGGATATGGGACTGTGCTGGCGGGGAAGAGGAGCAGGAGCAGGAGTAAGAGAAGCAGGAGCAAGGAGATTAGGAGCAGAGGAGGAGGAGAAGGACGAGGAGCAGGTGAAGGAGGAGGGGATAAAGCAGGGACCAGCGTGTCGGCGTCTTGGTTGCCGTCACCACGATAACAATGCTAATTATTATTAGAATATTTATAACAACATTGTTGGTAAATACAGACTTATTTCTAAAGACAAATATGAACAAATAAAATGCAACCAAAAGTCACCCAAATAAAGATGTTGTTGATGCTGAGGTGGTAAAAGGACAGAGGACCAGAAGGTCAAGATCATGAGAAGCAGAAAGAAACCTTATTCCAACCTGGTGAAGGGGAAGAGGAAGAAGAGGAGGAAAAAATAAAGATGGCATGCAGGGAAAACATACAATGTCAAGTGGTAATACTACTCCTTGCTTAAGTGCTGGAAAATATATTCACCCTGAATCAATATTATTTTTGGAACAAAGCGTGCATTCCCTTGATGACTTTACTAGACCTATAATTTCTTAAAATACAGTCAGATGTGTAAGTAAATTAATATTACCAATTATGAAATGGCAATATATACAAACAAAACAAGATGTGTCGATGATTCGAGACCTTTTAAGCTGTGATACATCCTCCCGGGATAAATATTGTCTTTGGAACAATGCATGATTTTCGTTTGATAACTTAACCTATTTTGCAAAGTACGAAATGCTATTACTTCACAGGTAAAAAAAGAAGGCGAAAAGGAAAACAATATCGGTAAATTGTTAAAGACTTTTGAATGTTTGGAGCATGCAACCTGAACAAATGTTTCCTTTGGACGAAATATGCTTCTTTCTTTTATCAACACTCGTTCCAGTAGACCCTTGTGACAGCGAAGAGATTGGTTCAATAGAATAATTCAACTCATTATCGAGAGGCAATAAACAAAAACAAAGCAAATTGCATAGTATCCATAATTTGAGACATTTGAATATTTGAAATATGCACCCTGTATTCGGCGAAAGACAGTTTCTTACTGGGCCTATTTAACAAATTCCGGAATGTTACCAGGTTACCATGGTTACGAAGATGCTGGGAAGAAAACACAATTTTTGTTTGGGCAAGCAGAATTCAAAATATTAATGTCACAAATGATTAAGGCAATTTAATCCGTGTATAACATCAAGTTTACACAGTGACTTAATTGTAACATGTGTAAATTCGATTTTGTCAGGTTAACTTCGCGTGGGAGCTCACAGAGGGAAAGGCCCAGAGTAGTTCCATCAAGTTTAGACGGAATGAACGTGCCTAGTATCCTGCGTGCAATCAGTAGGGTGGAAAATCGGGTATAACTTATATGAAGCAAAGTAATACGATTATGGACGTGACATAGCTTTTCGATTAAAATAGACCGCTACTTCCTTCTCACGGTGTAGAACTTCCTCCATTCAAGCCGATGTCAGAGTGGTATCTCTTTTTTCCCCTTTTCAATGTTAATGTCAATGGATTCCACCGGCCCAAAATTACTTCCTCTGCGTAAAAAGTATTTGTCAATAGATACCTTACACTTCCCTGGAGACGTTAAACAATCAACAAATGTGTATTTTTAGGTGTTAATCCTACTCTTTCCATCATCGGAACATTTTGGTGATATCGCTGAATCATTAGCGAGGATGGTGTCTACTAACTCTGGTTGATACCGTTGTCAGTAGATACCCTGTTTTGGATGATGTGTTGTCTCCTACAATATTTTGATAACGGAGTAATCCATCTTTGATTGATATATCAGGAAATGAGTGGGTGACTCATTAAAATAAAGATGTAATGATTAAAATTTAAAAAAAAATCATTGATCAATCTGTCTCGTCATACTTTCATGAAATGTGTTTATTCATGATTATGTTCGGATTCAACATGATTTAACTAGAAATATGTTTAGGATCTAGCCCTAAAACAAAAATTTGATGAGGGTTGAGATGGTGCTATTTTTATCGCACTCAAAATTTGCTACAGTTACAGATCTGTACAAAATGGTGGTTGCCAACTACAGATGAGGTATGAGTGTGAGCATTCCTTTGATCGTACAGCATCAAATCTGACGGAAGACTCCCCTTACTTGTTTGGAATTATAAGATGGAAAAGCAATGGCCACAAGTCCTAATTTATGTGATAATTTTTTTTCGGGGAATATTTTCATGTACTTTAGGTTTCCTCGAAAACTACATACACCCATGATCCATGACATTTTATGTGTATCACGAGCTGTTCGCTGATTCCGAGTAGAATACCATGGTTTATTGAAGACCGCGTCCATACGATATTTTGTTCTCCTGATTCAATCTGGAAACTTACTGAATCAGCAAGGGAAATGCATTTTCAAATGGAGTCAAAAAACAAGTGCGTCTTGACAGTAAAATGACCAAGCCTGGCTTCAGTTTGTACTAGACGTCTGTCCACAGGATATTATTTTCCCCTTTCAATCACGAAGATCTAAATATAAATTATATTATTAAAATTATATAGGCTGTCCCTTAATGAAACGCAAACAGATACATCGTAAACAAGCAGATTTCTATACACTGTGTGAAAAGTGCTTGAACAAACACGAACAAAAGCTTTTCCTTGCGGGCGTCGATCCGTCTTTAGGAGGGAGAGGGGGAAGAAAACGTATTAATCGCAAGTTCAAACTTCCGTTTTGACGCCAATAAACTAGCCCCTTGCCCCCTCACCGTAATCGATGCCCCTTGTTCTACGCATAATACACCACACATTCAATGGACCTTTACAAATGTGTATCCTTCGATCGCAAAAGATAAAAGGCTGGAGATGATTATTCTCTTGTTCATGTAAGCTGCATGTTGGTAGGATTATTTATTTCCGACCAGGAAAATATACCCTTGCTTTCTTCAAAACAAAATTTCCATAAAACATTAATGTTCGTGATTGAGACAGGCTGATGGAATCCGCTAAAATATGATATAAATATGGTATAAACACAACCAAATATTGTTACCACCGGAAGTTTTCAACTGTTATTTGGGTCGTGTTGGTCACACACCTCTCTTCGCTTGTTTTCGCTTTAGAAACTCTGCCTGGCAGCAAATCGGCAGCGCGGAATGGATGCGAGATGGATTGAAAGTGGCAGCTAGGTTCAAAGGGCGTTAAGATTTATTGGTCCTCTAAGATCCTCAAGCCTCAACCAGATGACCGCACCCCTCGTCAACCTGTGGGTTATTCTTTATCAATCAGACCCATATTTTAAGCTAATATAACTCAATAATTATAAGGAGGCACTACTGTATATTAGTGAAAGATCTTGGCTCTCAAAGGAGAGGTCCTGGGTTTGATCCTTGCTCGGTGCTTACGTCCTGACAAGGTGTTTTACCTATATTTGTCCCTCTCGACCCAGGTGTATCAAATGGGAATCTAGCAATGTTGGTGTAATAATAGTAATAGCAGGGCCCGCATGAATAGCAGTATGAGGTTATCCTGGGTTTATTCATTTCTATTAGGGACATCTTTGTAAAGAACAATATTCATTGATATCCTTTTGAAAAAATGATGTTACTGCTGGCAGATGCTTATAAATTTCGACAAAGAAGTAATTTCTGAGTTCCTACTTCAGCTTAGAATGCATATCCAAGCGAAGTATTTTCAGTAGAGCACATACAGCCATGGAAAAAATTGTTAGACAAAGAATGGTTGCTGATAGTATTATTTTTGTGGTAAGAAGGAAATAAAATATCATAAAAGCAAGGTATAATTGCTGGAATTTGGTATTCATTCAATGAAATACAAAGACAAATCATTTTCATAATGTTGTATGCATATTACAGTACCCTTATTACAGAAGCTTGGTCTAATAATTTTTTTCCAGGGCTGTACATGTATTCAACGGATAAAGCTTCAGTTGTCAAAAATACTCCATTTGTCGAAATCCCTCCTGAAATACGAGGCTACAATTTTGGATGCCCACCGAGTGATTGACTCCGGGCTAGTGAAAAAGGAAGGATATGGGGTGGTCGAGGGTTAGTGGAATTCAAAATCCTATCATCTGAAATATTGTCCATCTTGAATTATTTCACTTTCAGGTATAATAAGCACCATGATTGAAAGAAGGTTATTGGTAGTGTATAAGGCTAAGCATGGAACAGCGGGGAAGCTTGGACAGTGTTCTTATAAGGTTTTAGGTTCTAAATCATCCTATTGACACTCTATGTTTACATCCAATAATAATCATCACTCTTACCCTACCAGACAGGCTAGCCACTATCACCTACCGCGAACAAGAACCCTCTTTGCCAATAATACTTTCACAACAACTGAACCTAAACTTTGGAATTCCCTTCCCCAAAATATTATTGAAACTCCTAATAATCATACGTTTAAAAGAAAATTAAAATAACATCTCTTACTAACATAAAAGGAAAAGCAAACCCTCCAAAAATATCCCGGATACAAGCCACACGCGGAAGTTTGATTCTGATCTCCATCTTTGTTTGCTTGTTTATTTGTCTGTTTGTTAGTTTGTTTTTTTGTAAATAATTCCCCTCTCTTACTCCCTTTTCTGATTCCATCTCTTTTCCTCTATCAACCCGTCCCTTTCCATCTTAGTTAATATTCTATATGAAAAAAAAACAACAACAACGAACAGATTTTTGAATGATTTATATAATTACTATGATTTTAAATTGGGAACATGCTTTTTACAAGTTTCTTCTCCGATGTAAATACTTTTATATGATTTATGAATTGGTAACGAAAAATAAATGAATCTTGAATCTTGAATCTTGAATCTACTCTATACGTTTTCTCCAACTTATCCTCCTTTCTCATAATTGTATATTTTCCCCTTTTTTCTTGAACATTTTCATCCGAATGCCGTTGTTTCATTTTTGTTGTTTTTGTTTCTTCGTCTTCTTTGTCATCATGTTATTCTCCTCCTTTTGCTATGTATTCTTCTCCTATTTCTTTGTCTAAAATTGTTTCTATAACTCAGGATAATCTTATTTCTTTCTTTACGTTAGCTATTGTCTCACTGCTCTTCTTTGTTTAAGCTTTGTTTTCCTCGTCATGTGTCTAAATAAAGTCATGCAAATGCAGACTTTACCGGATTTTTATTATAATATTCAATTGTTTAAAAGGAATAGTACAAAATAATCGAAAATAGATCGATTGAAAATCAAGATCTTTACTTTTATCATTCCGATTTTAGTGCAATTTATACGAAAAAACCCCATTCCGTCCAGATAGAATGTAAACTTGTGCAGTGTGACTATTGAACGCTGAGTGTCCAAAATGTACTTTAATTAGGATGTAATATAGCTTCCTGTATGACAAATACCGAATTCATACTATTCACAATAAGCAGTAACCTTATTAAAGGTGTACTCCAGCCTGAAATTAATATGAATTGAATAAATAGAGTAAAATTAAACAAACAAATCACTGAAAATTTCATCGAAATCGGATGAAAAATAATGAAGTTATGGAATTTTTAAGTTTTGCATTATTTTGGTAAAACAGTTATATGCACGTCGTCATGAATATGCAATGAGTGAGCTGATGATGTCATATCCCCACTTTTTCTTTTGTATTTTATTATATGAAATTGCAATTATTCAATTTTTTTGCTCCAAGCCAATGACTAAAAGGACTGACTCCTTATTTAATGTGTAAGTTCATCATTGCTGTAACTTTTTGGTGACAAGGAAGATATCTTTATAGATATGTATGAAAAAATGAAATAATGAAGATTTCATATAATATAGTTAAAAAAGGAAAGTGGGGACGTGACATCATCAGATCACTCATTACATATTCATGATGACATGCATAGAACTGTTTCCAAAATAATGCAAAACTTATCGGATTTCGATGATATTTTCATTGTTTTGCTTGTTTAATTTTAATTTTCAGCCGGAGTACTCCTTATTAACTCATCTCACATTCGTCTGTTCACTTTCGCTTCTCTAACCCTTTCTCCTGCTTCTCCTTGCAGCAAAATGACCGCGAATGATCCCCGCTCCCTACCCTCAACCAATTCGGCCAACCACAACTCGTATCATCGACAGGATCGACGAAGATGATTATGACCCGAGCTGATTTCAGCTATGATATTGCTATAGATTACTCATGACAGAGCGAGGCGTCCTCATAGAATTGGGACCAGAGGTTCCTTGGGGCGACTGTCATAACTTAATCTCTGAGAACGTTTGGCTACCGATGATCATGTGAGTCATGGGTAAAGCGCTCCGTTATTATGGAGGGACATCTCAAAGACAATTTTACTTCTCAATGATGATGATGGTGGTGTCAATTTGAGCGGCGCCCCGTTAAGTTGGTAGTGTGTGTATAAGTTCAGAGTACGTATATACGCCAGGGGAATGTTACATTTCCCTGTATACGCCATGTATACCGCTTCTGTACCAGCTCCACGTCTTGATATTCATTATCATGATTATTCGTTGGAGTGTATTAGCTTATATCAATTTCCTTACATTACAACTATTAATATCATATATTTCATTTCTCTCCAGTTTTATCATCGCTTCATCAACACTCTTTTTTGGTTTAACGATATGGAAACAAAGTGATGGCATACCTGTATTATTACCGTGAAATCATTCTTTTTTTGTTTTGTTTTGGTTTGGGAGGTATTTTGGTGTGAAAATGAAACAGACCTAGACAAATACCACCCTTGGTTATGTATTTCCATCATACTTATCGTCTAATAGACCTCCTAATAGTAATGATTTACAAATCTATAATGTGCTACATATCAACAACAAAAAAAGGTTTCTTAAGGCGCTTTCAATAAAAAGACATTCATTAGAAAATGCTTATTATCAATAATTTTTCAGTTTTCTCTCTATATCATCTGCAGTCTCATACATTTATTACTGCTTTGGGGAGTCTGTTCTCCTGTGTATGCTCTATGTTTATTGTTCATCTTCTATGGGTTTATTGAGTCCAGCAACCTTTCCTATTAAACGTTTCTAACGCCTCAATAACATGTCTTTCAAAGCGCCTGGACGATTTCGAATCTTAAAAGACGTGGTGTATAAACCCTCCTTAATCAACCCTGGCCATTGTCCATCTTTGTCAACAAATTTCGGTCACCGATACCCCGCCCGGTAACAAAAAGATTCTTGGGGTAAAGACACCTCTTAACTTCTCTCATGTCGGGCGGTCCGCTCTAAGAAAAATCCATTAGCAATACAATAGGAGCGAGCTATCAAGCGAATAAAAAATCAATTAAAGAGTAAAATACAGCATCTTTACAGCTTTCTATCACCCCAGGCTTGCGGCCAGGCGCGCGACTTGTCCGGGTTCTTCACTTTTGGCCAGTCTTTCACGAATGCACCTCGGCTTTTCTTCGGAAACGCGAACAGGAGCTTCGTAATTGTTGATGATCCATTTCGAGGTTTGCATGAAAAAGAAATAATTGCGACCACTAACTTGTTTGAAAAATCGTTCAAGGTATTTATATTGCTTTGAAATTAGCAAATATTACATAACAAATAACAATTCCCCGATAGTAGGGTGAGCATTATTACATATCCCACAAGCATGACTCAGTCGGCGAATATTCAAAGCCTTTGTCTCTTTGCTGAATTAAATATTCAATACATTGTAAGTATAAAGAACATTGAATAAGTAATGTCACTCGAGGTTATTGCTATCTCGGGAAAGAGAAACGTTATGTTTGTGAGTAATATGTCAAATGGATCATCCTTTAACACTGAAGAGACGCGTGGGTGAAAACGACGTTATGAAAGATTTAAAAAAAAAAACTATGTGCAAACTATATTACACTTCCTTTAATGAACCACATAATTATCACATATACTTGGAATCATTTGTCATAAACAAGATGTCTCACAAGATTAAACGCCTAAATGCTCTCCCAGGTACACCTATAAAAGGCATTTTGAGTTCTATCACGTTTACGGAAATTGTATTTTGAAAACGAAAGTCTTAAAGTCGTTCTGAATAATGATCATAGAAGTATCAATTTTCACAAAGTTATGGTCTCTTTTGCTTTATCAGGTATGCTTGTTTCCTCCAAGTGTTTAAGAACTGTCCTATATTGTCCTATAATTTACACGTCTACAAGGAGGAACCATCCTCGTCTCCGTGGTTCCGACCTAGACCATGAAAAAGAAACCTTGACGCGATCAGACAGTAGCGGCTAAATCAGTTTATTAACTAGTCCATTGTGTTGTGTTTCCTTTCTAATTCCACAAGATGACCCAAACATGAAACCCATTCGTTGAGCTGTTTACAGAATGACCATAATCGACACATTATACTCACGTCTAATGAAGCATGCTCCACAATCATCCAATCGTCTTCAATTTGACGAAGGTGGTATTAAAGGGCAATCCATCCTTGGTAATAAGATGATTTGTGTGAAATCAGAAAAATAAGAAGAACAGGATAGTGAAGTTTGAAAGAAATCGGATAAGGACTAAGAAAGTTATGGATGTTTGAAAAATGAGATCACTACATCTATGCGAATCTCAAATTGGCAATTAAGTGAGTCGATTGTGACATTTTGGGGGACAACTCTCCCGTTTGTCGTACACAAAAATCTCATTAATTTGCGGTTTTCTTCTAGGCGCTTTTACCCTCCGGGCAGTACTCAAAATATATTGGAGATAGCATAATGTTATAGGTCCTCATGAAAGAAAAAGATCCTACTGAGTAATACATTTTGAAAAAAGTGACATTTTAGTCATTTTGTGTGTTGGAGCGAATTGGAGAGTTGTCCACAGCTACATCACAGTGACCTTACCTATTCAGCCAATTTGAAATTCCCATATGTATAGTGATTACAACTTTCAAAAATTCATAACTTTCTTATTGCCTGTCCGATTTCTTTCAAAGCAACTTGCTATTAATGTTGGATTTCACTTTTTTGATCCCTGGCCATACCCCAGTCGCACCAACAGAGCGATCCCAAACCGAACGATGACCGATACGATATAGGACACTCGGGGTAACGTAATATTTTGTTCGGTCTATTGTTGGTCTGGTATCGGTCGTATCTGTGTGACTGGCGCTTCAGTTTCTTCCATGAATGGAGCGTAGATGGTGGAGACTGACAATTTTAATCGACCTCATTCATTTCTCTCTACGAAGTACCCAAAGCGAGCACAAACGAAATCATCGTCATGCCATCATTTGGTAATTACTTATGTCATTTAAACGTTTTGTCGCCATGGTGACCATTCAACCAATTTCAGCAGACGACGTCTGGTTTTCAGATGTTCCTCGAAAATAGGGGCATTGTGTTTGATGAGCTTCCATGTTGACAACAACCAATTACCATCCGGTTTCAGAAAAGACCAATCATATGAGAAGACAGTTTGAAGAAAGATGACTTGGGGGTCAAATTAGTTTTTTGTTTGATATAAGAATATACTCGATAATATCATTATATTGGTTAATTAAGTGAATCTACATACTACCGGGTGGTATTTCATAATGAAACAGTATCTATGTAGTTTAATCTCATTGAAGCAGTAATAATGTTAAGCATATATCCAACTCAATTACACAATGACTCGTGATTTTAGCCGAGTAGTCCATTAACCGTTTTTTTCCCTCAGACACCATTTGGCATCCCATGAGAGTGCCGTTTAATATTTTTACAATGCAACTGTTCATCACACTATAATTATGTATTGCATCTTCTACATAGAATACCCCCTTTAAAAACACGAAAATACCACGTGGGTAACGACCCCCAGGATAATAACCTCCGGGTCCTGTTCATCTTAATGCGATCAAAATTCCTTCACCGTGACTTGGGTTGTATTCAAGGTTGCCACATCTAGCATAATTATGCTTTTTAGCATAATTTTGACCCTCTTGGAATCTAGCAATTTTCCTGGCATAATTTGGCCAAATCTAGCACATTTTCACTAGGATCTAGCATAATTCTGAATTTCGGACATTAAATAGAGAATTTGCTTTTAAAATGAAGACCCTTTTTTTTTTTGCTTGTCAGGGAATTATTGAGGGAAACTATATACCCCCATAACTTAATTTTGGAGGTCCCCCCCCCCCCCCAACTGAGCGACTTTTCGAGAAGCTGGCCAGACCAAAAGAATACCTTTTTTTTCTACCTTTTCCAAAAGTTGACAAACATTCATTTGTGTGCCCCCTCTTTTACTCAATCCTGGATCCGCCCCTGTTATGGATCCTCGATCATCCTTCAAGTAAATCTAGCATAATTTTTCTCAATCTAGCATAATTTGGGACGAGACTTGGCATAATTCCGATTTTTAGCTGTGGCAACACTGGTTGTATTCTTAAAGATATTTGTATATTTAACAAAATCTTTAGCATGATTAAATGCTTCACATTAACTATTGTGACCAGGGCGTTAGAGTATAATACATCTCTTTCTCTGGTGCTCCATCTTTAGATGTTCTTCCTCTCGTCATCCCGATGTGCGCCATTAAAGTTGAGCTGCGATGATGTAAGTAAATCGTTTTATTTTTTAAAATTATCTTTAAAAAACGAGTTCATAATACTGCTCGAATTGTACCATGTCTTGTAAAATTCTTGCTTGTGATATACATTGTAGTTCCTTATAAGAGACAGGAAAGGGATTAATAATGCAAATAATTATACAACCAAGTCAAACATGGTCAGACGGTCAACGGAATAACCTCTTTGAGATGGACAAGATGAGAGGCAGGAATGATGCTCTAGCTGATCTCCAAGGGTCAGCTAGACGTAATCCCTCATAAACTAACCTACACGTGTCGACGGAATCGTTGGTTATAAATAAATCTCACTTCTTCTTTTTCATTTTGTTGACCCCCCTCCTGCGTGATATGACCAAGAACAAAGGAAAGAAAGAACAAATTAGAACCGTTTTGTACCCCCTCGTCATTTATCACCCAATCGTTTACGGGTCTCGCGACGGGGCCGACGTAAACTTTAATAAATATTATTGGAAGAAACGTTAAACAACGTCATCGTTGATACGGTGTGTCCGTTACGGCCCGTGGCTTATGATAGCAATAGAAAGGAAAGATTTGGTTGCTCAATCAGTATGGGTAATCAAGACGGTTTAGAAACAACTGGTCCGGATGAGAGACAAATAATAAGAGGTATATGTGGGATGAAAATGGTGAGGTCCCTACCTCATCCGTAGAAACATGCAGATAGATATCAAACAATTTTGGTTTTTGCCCAGCGTACCGTAACATAATATTTAGCAGGGGTTTAGTGTCTGATCATAGTTATCACGTAGTATGGTAAATTATCATCCTGTCTTATGAAGATGTAAAGTAAGCAGTATTTGCTTGTTAGCAGAAATCTTTGTTCATTTCAATTAACCATTAATTTTGTAAACAATTATTGAAAACGACAATTAGCATTAATATTCCGTACATTGACTCTTCAGTACCTTGATAATTTTTTTTTATTTTGAATTACGTATTTTTCAAAACGATTGAATGTTTCTCTAGAGATTTATGCTTATTTCCTGCCATGTTAAATAATTGTTATTCTATATTTAATAAATTGACCCAATTGCCCCAATGCTGTACATTAATCCTAAATGTATGACAAGGTGTCTGCCCTGTAATATTTCGAAAACTTTCATTTCCATCAATTTCACATCTCTGTTTAAAAAAAAAGACACGATAGACAATGGCAAAATAGTTGTCTTATGCATATTCTCTTCGCATTTGTTTCTATTTGTAGACATTTTCTAACAAATGCTGACCTTTTCCAATGTTACCTTCTTTCCTCATTTTTTTTTGTCGAATGTGACAGCAAGATGGGCTCCAGTAGACTACAGGAGCCACTCTTTCACTCCATCTAGCTGGTTGGTGATGTTGAGTGGTCGGTTGAATGAGGTAATTGCTGACCAGGAAGCGATCTTCTCCCTAACCATGCTAACAATGGGAGGAACACATCTCCTCTCGGTATTGGCGTTTCCGACGCATCTTTCAAGTTTGCCCTTGTAAATACCTCCGGAGATGTTTATCAAATATGATCGCACATTTTAAAGACTCTTCCCTCTGTTGTATATTAAATGAATGCATTCTGTATAAGGTCAATCTGCTTCTGCGCCCACCTCTATAAAAGACAACCCGACTACAAAGACCGCATTTTTACCCCTTGAGCACTGTGTCTCGTATAAAGCTGTATTAAAGATAAAGTTGAGTTCTGGTCATGAGATTGAATTGTGAAAGAAACTGTCTCAAAACAATTGGGAAAGGTCGATTATATAGCACATAATAATTGGTGTATGCTGTAAGGTTTTGGAAACACCAAAACAATAAGAAATTGACTGAATCCTGGTGAGGGTCACATGCACTGCACTCAGAAATGTGTATATTGGACAACACACAAATGTTCGCCCCAAACATAGTTTGAATGTGAGGGCATTTGAAGAGCAATCCTTTTCAGGGGGCATTTCTACTATGATAATCTTCCAAACTAACATAAAGAAAATGAGAAAGCTCACACATTATTTTTTCACCTTTCTAGAACGCAACCTTCTCTTTAAAGGGAACGTGTTTAGCAAGACCATCTACTCATACAGGCTGCTTCTGGGGAGCGTTTCATCAAGCGTTTTGTCAGTGCTTTTACCGACAACTGTTATAAGCTACGGAAATCCTTGCATCTGATTGGCTGAGAGCAAATTTGTCAGTAAAAAGCACTGACAAAATGCTTGATGAAACGCTCCCCTGTTTTCTTTCAAGCGGTGATCATATGTTTCAGTGTCCTACAGTCTTCCTGACAAGCTTTCGCATTATCTCATTATTCATACGTCATGTTCACATTCCAGACAAACTTAGTTTTATTTCCCAATTAATTCACAATTGTAGCTAACATTCTAATACTATATTCATTCCATGATAGTTTGAATGGTTTTCATTCAAAGCAGCCTGTCTCCTAGACATAAAGTAAGGGACGCACTCGACATCTTCTTCTCTAATCTCCTGAAGCAAGCAAGTAGGTCTGGAGTAAGACGTCTTCAATGTTGACTCAGTAGGGGAAGGCTGACGGTATAGAGTCATCATCCAATGTTTCTCCAACGTCTCGGTCTTCCTCCAACACAAACCAAGTCAAGGAGAGACTCCAAGTTCATTCATGACAACCCACCAGACTGAAAGAGAGAGAGAGAGAAAGAGAGAGAGACTGGGAGTGCATCCATCGCGGTGCAGAGGAGAATCAAAACCACGCCAGCCAAAAGAAAAATACAGATGATAACTAATCTAAACGTTGTCAGGCCTACCGACACCTATGTACACCTCTCTCCCAAATGAAATGATAATAATAATATTAGTTGACCTAATATTTGATGCTCGAGTAGAGAGAGTATTATTAGTCGAAGGCACTCCAGCAGTGACGGGCTTGTTTTGTTTCAGCGCGGGTCCAGGGCCATGATGAGCGGCAGACACTGCACTAGGTGTACTCCCTTGTATTTGGAAAGAAAATATTTAGCGTTGTGATTTATACGGCTTCGGCGCTGGAAAAGCGGATGGCTCGCCGGCTTATGCTAACATAACTCTATTTGTACATTTTTTTTCGTCTTTCTATTTTTATATGCGCACATATTGCTGCTTGTACAGAGGGAGTAGTACCCCCTGACGTTCTCATATAATAACTAAAACAACAAACAGCCAAATAAACAGTCACTCTCGATTCTGTTGTATTAAGGTCTGATCTCGAGTCGTCGGGGTCTTATTTGGAGTTTTGCTCGCCTAGTGAGATGGTGGTGGTACCTTCGATGCTGCTCAGACCTCCATACCTATGAACTAGGGAAACCACTGCCTGAAGATGCGGCACATCTTATCATCCTTTGCTTGTATCGTTGTCAGGAAAAGAGTTGTGCGCGTTTGGATCAAGACAGGTTACAGCTCACAAAGTTTGTTCACGGACGCGCGTGCGCAGTTGAATTCGTGACCTTTTTTCCTTTCACGGAAAGGGTCCTAGAAAATCTCAAGGTCTCAACTCATAAGGATACAAAAATCATTTTTTGAAAATTGTTTGAACAGACAACGATTAGTTTCAACTTCCTTGTTTATATTTGAATGAAAGAGCATATAAGAAGCATTTGCCAGAATTGACTTGGATATATATAAACGGATTAGAACCATCTCACTTTCTTGCAGTACAACGTCACGCATGTCAAAGGTGAGTAACTATGGTAACAAGCCATGCTACCTTTCACACTTATACATTTTAGTCCTTTACTAAATTAAAATAGTGCTGTGTCGCTTAGAGACATTTTAGATCGACGTAAAGTGTTAGATTTTGCTTACAGAGGAAAGAAAGCCTGAGAAAATATTGAGATTGTATCATACAAACTGCTATCCTGGCATAAATGTAACACGATTCACAATGGATGGGAAGATTTTGCTTTGTGTAACAATGATACATGCGTTCTTCTATCACTTTTAGGTACTTGACCGCATACTGTCATTTTAGAACATCTCTGTCTGTCTGTCTCTCTCTCTCTATTTTTTCGGTCCCATTTTCTATTCCTTTCTAAAAAGAAGGAAAAATGAAAACGAATCTGCAAGCATTTATGACGAACTAAGTCCATGCCAATTCTTCCATTTCATTAACAATAAACGCGCTCTTTCACGTGTCTCTATTACGGATCTCGAAAATCCAATCCGTGTAACTGTAGACCCACTCGTTACTTATTGCGTATGTATGGATTCAATGGAAATCTTGGCTTCCTCGTCTTTGACTCGCTAACGAGCAAGCGAGACACAAACATTTTATCTAGCACCCTCTCGGCGTGTCGCTCTGTCTTCATAACATTTGTACAACGGAGATAGATTACACGAATTTTTCTTCCCCAATTGTAGAAACTCCTTGACTTTCATCCTGATCTTTCCGCCAAGGAAACAGGTCTCTATGTACGGATGGAGGTACTGAGGGGTCGATGTAGAGAGAGAGGGGTTGGGGAGAGAATGATGTGGTCCTTTGGTATTATTACATTAGTGACGTTTAAAGAATAATAAGGGATTGATAATTTATATTGTTATGTGCCCTTTTTTCAATGTTTCTGAATATTTTCGAAGGGATGGTCTTCAAAATAAGGATCCCTGATGAAAAGATGAAATTGGCATTATAGACTGACTGGATAAGTGTGATGATGATAGAGTTAGAGGGAGAAGGAGAATGAGGATGGCGTTGGATATAGTAATATGCATTGCACTTTAGATTTTTATTTCATGAAAAGTATCGCAGTATGGTCATTTTCCCCCCCCCCCCCCCGCCCACATCCATAATCTATATGAATATACTAAAATATTTATTTTCTTATTCCTTGTTTGTAAGCTCTTTTCCCTTTATTTTCATGGCGTCAAAAACGTTGAAACTCTTTTAACATACCAGGGGAACAAATTTATCACGTGATCTAAATAGCTGTACGGTCACGTGACGTGAGTAGGTTTCTACATCCCAGTCTACGAAATGAGATGGTATATATTATAAGATTATTATTTTTGTTACATGTTCTCCTATCGATCGTGTTCGTAAAATATATATTAATACCATCTTGTACCAATCGTTTGCCCCACGGCACCCCTTTGCGTTGCCATGGGAGATTTCTTCATAACGATGGGGATTCATCACCAAGTTCGTTATGATTTATTGTCAGTATCTGACCGATGGTGGTGCGGTGGGATAATATTACTGGAGATGACTGGTAGAAGAGGGCTCTAGAAGAAGTGCTTCTTGAAGGAAAAAAATGCGCATCATTCTTCAAGCGCTGTTTTGACTTGCATGACACTCGAACCGAATTCGTTATTGAGATGGTGGATGCAAGCGTCCCCGAGCTTACACGCAACCAACTAAACTTGACGTTGTGCTCTCTCTCTCTCTCTCTCTTACACACACACACACACACACACACCATCACACACGCACACGCACTCTATATTCTTTTTAAATTCTATTCATCTCTCTCTCTCTCTTTCTCTGTTCTCTTTTTTCTGTCTGTCTTTCTTTATTTCTTTATCTCTCTCGCTTTCTTTCAACACACACACACACATACACACTCACACACACGCTCTTCGCCTACCCGCTCTTTTTTTCTTCATCTCTATCTCTATTTAATCCACTTCTTGTCCCTTTAAGCATTTTTATATATCTATCCATTTATACGTTTATTTCAGTTGTTTTTTGTCGTGTTTACACTTTTCTCGCTATCCTTCTCAATATTATTTCTCTAAATCATGAAATTGTAGAAATAATTGTAGAATATATACCACACATGACATTTAGAAAAGAAGAAGAAGAAGAATAATAGCTTATTATTAATTAACCAATTCTCCTCTACTCCTATGACCATGATGACCCGAAATGACTACATGTGACGACAGCAATTTACCAAACAAGCGAAAATTCGTAAAGTAAACTTTGCAAGCCTAGTAACCTTTGCAAGTCAGTTCAGAATTCGTTTTTAGTATCTTTGACTTTCTTTGTTGAAACCATAACGATTTTTAAAGAGTTGCAGTCGCGTTCAAAATCGCAGCCGCATTACCCCAAGCGGTCTCCTTTTCAGAAGTTTTATCCCGCCATCATCATTGCTTCTAATCATTTCACTCGCGGCCATCAGGAGCCCCCATCAATGATTTTATCACATCAACCCCCTTCATCAGACTATTCCATCCCGCTACAGCCCTTCGAGTTTCCAACTTGATTTTATTGCGACAGTGAGAGCGGCCTGCCGTCTAATTGAGGTTAATGTTTACAGCAATTTCGACAGAAAAATGTCTGGGTAAAATTAATTACGGGACGACACCTGTACGACACGCCGAAATAAATAGGACAGATTAACACAAGTGAAATGACAGTCGATGGGGACAAGTAACATTGCGGCAGGGGGGGGGGGGGGGGTAACGAAAAAAGAGGCGTACATCTGTCAATGGATGGAGTTGTAGAGAACAAATATTACAGGAAAGAAAATCGACTATTTAGTGAATCTTTCTGACATAATCATACCACTTGACAGTAATGGTTTTTATATTTGTGATATGTGCTCTATAAGCAACGCTGATTATTTTTATCATTATATCCATTCATGCTTTATGAAAGCGAAGATCGATGTATTCTCAATCAAATGTCTTATAACTCCCTGATATTTTATCGATTGATATTCACAGAAACGTCAACATTAGATGTCAATAATATTGATGCACATTATAGAGAATGCATAATTATGAACCATAATTATATGTCCAATTTCATCACCATCTCTTTAGACATGTTAGGCAATTGAGATTTTAAAAAAGTTGAATCACCAAGACTAGATCTAGGTCTAGGTTTGTGAAAGTTCCAATTTTAATCTTATAATTCAAATTTTATAAATATTTCACAATCAGAATTGTGAAACATTCATCGATTGAATAGAAAACCGAATTTTGTCCTGTTATAAATGTGGATGCAATTTTATTAATTGTATTATATTGTGATCACATTTAGTACACTCGATTTGAATTAAAGCAAGGCCTTTAAGAGTTAAATTGTCAAAGGGTTCACGGGGTATCTTGGCATTGTGTAGCCAAATTAAGAGTATAACACTGTATTGGTGATTCATCGTAAGTATATCAGTGGTATCGGAGTTGTTCATTCGTTACATAGTATAACAATTCTTAGTAATTTATTTACAGGAATCACAATACATAATGAAGAAGAAGACATTCACATTGTTTAGATGTCAATACAAGCAGCGTCATTTCACCTAACTAAATGTAAGTGATGCTAATATTAGCCAAAGGTCGTACAAAAACAAAATCTCAGAGAAATCCCTGCATCGCCATTATTATCCAACAAAAAAAGCTTGGGCTCGAAGGCCCAATTAAACTATTCCAATTTTGTAAACCTTACGTGTTGAATGTTCTACATCAACCTAATTGTGCGATATTTGTCCCCTCTCTTGCTGTCTCTCCCTCCCCCTCTCTCTCCCCCTTCTCTCTCGTTGTCTCTCTCCCGTATCTAATACTATTCATAATTTCTTTCCACTGTCGTGCTTCGAATGACGGGGAAAATAAAAAAAAATTGTTAAGTGGTCGAGGGAGGAAGGAAGAAATAAGAAAGAGGGAGAGAAAAAAAAAGACAATATGATCATTTTGATGAAATGCGACGAGTCAAAAATCGGCTCCCCGAGTCTAGCCCGTGTTGGTCAGGCGGAATAAATCGTCTTCAGTAGACCCAATGGACCGTATGCTGACTGCAGTAGTATGAAATCTCTCTCTTTCTCTTACTCTCAATCTCTCTCTCTCTCTCTCTCTCTCTATTTTTCTTTATATTTATCGTTTCCTCTTCATCCTTCTCCCTTCTCTTATTCTTTGTTCCTCTGTTGCTGTCTCCTTCGCTTTTTGTATTAGATTATTTTCTCTCTTTCTTTCTCTCTCTCTCTGTCTGTCTCTCTCTCTCTCTCTTTCTCTCTCTCTTCTTGTCTAAATTTCTGTATATACTTCTGTCCTTTATTCTTCTTCTCTTCTTCATCTTCTACTTCCCCTCATATTTGCTCATCCGTGTTTTTCTTCCTCTTTGAATACACTTCTTTATCATTATTGCATTAACGATTGATACTAAACATGCCAAGTATAAAGCCTTCCGAACTATGGACAGAATCAGAGCTCTTCTGTATATTTCATGAATAAACCAGCTATAGATTTATCGTAAAATGTTTTTTAAAACCACATTTACCCCCATAAGGCTATGATGCACTCTCAGGGTATTCAGGTGCATGAAATTACTTCTCAAAAAAATGTTATGCAGTATAGCCTGTCCTTAACCCTCCGGTTATCATTAGCAGAAAATACGCTGAGAGACAGAAGGGCGTTAACTAATAGCATTTTACATAGCATTAATGCTTTTCGGCTCTCAACTGAGCTAACATGCGGTCTCACCGATAGCCAATTTATTTTAGTGTGAAATATCATTGGGGATACATGCAATTTGCAAGGTTTGTGAATTTAATGCAAATCTACACACGCAACTACATGTAAGACATTTTAGCAGACAATAAAAGAACTTAGTAGAATGTAATTTTAACCCAGTGGTTTCTCGCGATTTTCTTCGACGTCGGGTATAATTTCTCATACCTCCACATCACTGTCTTTCTCTCTCACTGAAAGTGAAACCAAAATGCATAATGGCCAACAAACTTGACCAGACGAACAAGAGATGAAAAGCGATCATTTTCATGCGATGCAAAACTAATTCATTAATTCGTTTTTCAGGACATGCGAACCTGTTTTGCTGTAAACTGAAGATATTTGACTCTTGTTATGTAGGCCTACACTGAGAATAGAAAAATGACAATGGATGAATCTCTCAAAGAAATAGATAAGATAGAAAACGTGTTGTATAGCTCTTGTATTAAAAAAAAATAGCAAAGGAGACAGGAAGTGCATTAGCTGATGACCATGATGAATACAAAAGAAGGAGATTGAGGGATGAAGAATGACATCAGAGGAACTGGGGATGGTCAAGAAAAGTTTAACTTTGTCAGGAAATACACAAAGTGTAATGTTTCTAAACATTTTAGAGAGTTGTGCATAGGAAATATATGGAAATACGAAGGGAAGGGTCGCTTAAAAAGTAGGGAAACAAGACTAGGGAGGGGAAATGTGCAAAATGCCGACGTCCATTCCAACATTATTGTAAGACCCCTATTACTTAGTAAGAGCGTGTGACAGAGGGTGGGTTGGTGGGTGTGCGTTAGTATAGGGTGTATGGGTGAGGTATTGAAATAATAGACTTAACTTTAAAGTAGATTTAAGAACTGTAAACAACAACAATGAAAACAAAATGGTAATATGGAAGTCTTAAAAAAACACACATTGAGAGAGAGAGAGAGGGAGAGAGACAGAGAGACAGAGAGACAGAGACAGAGGCAGAGGCAGAGAGTGAGGCAGAGAGAGAGAGAGAAGAAGGGCAGGGAGAGATGGAGGGGTCGATAGAAGAAGTGGAGCCCTCTGGTGGGATAGAAAGAAAGAGAGAATGGCAGATAGGAAGGCAGGTAGGCATGGCAGAGAGAGATTAGAACGGGGCAGAGAGAAGGAGAAGTGCAAAAGAAAGGAGATGAAAATGGAAGAGGGAGAGAGAGAGAAGGAAAAACTATCCAATTTGTGTACACTGCATGTGTACGATCGATGCTGTATCTTCATACACCGGATTTCCGCTCCAAGATAAACCCTTCACAAATTGGAAACGATCTATGGCGCGGTAAAAGCTCCACCATTTAGACGCAAGCGCTCGCCCTATTCATGTATATATATTCTCGTCTCCCTTAGATATAAATCGACTTGTATACATATTATGTACAGATGTCTATTTTGTATCCGCGTGTACTTAAACAGATCGTCAATAGTTCAAATTATGATAAAAAGATAAGAGAAAAGAAGCAGGAAACCGATTTCTCTTTTTATTCTCTCTGTACCCTTGCAAAATTGTCGCAAGAGTGATCTTTCCTTTTTGGTGGCGGCAGGCAAGGTTTCAGCTGTTTTCGATCGGTAATCTTAAAGGGAAGACTTCGTCAGAGCATTATCAGAATTAAAGGATGAAATGACCTTAAATCTCTGTATTGCTACATCATGTATAACAACATTGGAACAAATCCAATACAATTTAAGAAATTTATTTTATCAATAAAACAAGGTTTTGTGAAATATATTTCAGATGTGTTTTTCTGAGGATCATTAATTAATAACATTGTTATAAATAGATAAATAGAAAGATTATTATATATAACAATAATGGATGTATTTCATAATGAATATAAAATATAATTGTGATAATAATGATGCTGAAATAATGGTGTTACTAATAACGCTTAAATAATATTGATAATGATAAAGATAATGATGATAATGATGAGGATGATGATGATGACATAATAATAACAACAATAATAATAATATTAATAATAATAATGATGATAATAATAGTAATGATAACAATAATAACAACAGTGATAATAATGATAATAATAATGACTAATTTGTTTTATAATCGTTATATTTAATAAACATTGTATTTAATAATATATATAATAATAACAATAATAATATCATTAATGATCATAATGCTACAGATAATGTCATCGCAACGTTTGAATAGTACTGTTATTATACATTTGTTTATTGTACTTTTATGTACTCTATGATGTATTTTATTGTTGTGGAAAATAAATGAATTGAATATTGAATTGAATAATGATAATAACAATAATAATATTAATAATAATAATGATAAATATTAATAATAGTAATAATAATGATAATAATAACAACAACAATAATGATAATAATATCACTTTGAAAACCTGTGGAAGGAAAGAAGGGGAAAATATCTAAAATACTAAAATATTTAAAGAAAAAATATAATTATAGGCCTAAGAGGTTTGTAGACGGAATGGAGAGGAATGTTATTCTATAATAAACGCCTTCCAAAACAATTTAGATGTCACGGTTTGGAGTATTTAGATAAAGTTGAGTATCTACTATGATTATCTTCCAAAGTAACATTATTAAGAATGAGAAAGCTCACAAATTATTTTCACCTTTCCCAGAACTCAAGCTTCCCTTTAAGTCTATAAGACTTGACGGGTATTGGCGTTCAGTTTAGTCCTGATATAATGTATATACATGTATTATATTGGAGATCTTAGATCAAAACCTAATTCTACCAAGCAAATGTTGATTATCATACGCATTATGAGTTACACTTCGTAATAAGTAGCTACAGTACAACAAACAGAATTTGTTCTCATTTGTTTGATTGCAGTAAACCAATCCACGTGCCATCATAATCTATCAAACACTCCTCACTGATGTAGACATTGTTACAAATCAAAAAACATTCACAATGATCTTTCAAATTTCGACTGGGTGTGTCAAAAAAGAAAGACCCTTTTATTCCTCTCTCTCTCTCTCTCTCTCTGTCCTTGTCTTTCTGTCATTCCTCCTCTCCCTCGCCCTCTCTCTGTCTCTTCCTCCGTATTTGTTTCTGACAGAACGCACAAATATTCGGCCGAAATCAGCGGGGGTGACGGTTGTGTGCCTTGGAGCCCGAGACTTCTGGGGGAAGAACGTGCCGGTGGTTCGCTCACATGGCTAACACAGCGAGAGGTCCTATACAACCGTCTCAATGCACTCTCGTCTTGAATAATGACTCACATCCGTCCCAAACAAAATCCCAGCACACCGCAAACAAAAAAAAATTGTCTCTCACTTCAGAACATTATCTAAAAGAATGGACAATACGGAATCACGAATGCAATTTTTTTTACGAACGTAGTACGTTTGATAAGTGTAAAAATACAAAGAAATTTTACCATTATTAGAGAAATGCAACATTATTAAACGGACCATGAAGATAATCCTGTTAAACACTTGGTCGCCTCGCTTTCTACTCTTTACAGTTTGTTTAATATAGCATACAGTTTGTTCTCTTTACATCTCCTTCGCGATTATTGTGTGAAATTTCACAAGTGGGCGAGATTGATTTGTACCTCGTTATAATCATCCGCCCCGTTCATACAAGCAGCCATCGAAAAACAAACAGAGGAAGATAATGTAGGCGTCGTTGAGAGGAATTTGGCGGAATATTGAACATAACAGAAACATATAATCAGTTAATGTGTTATCATGATATGTGATACATTAGTATCTGAAAGCATGTAAATATAATTAGAAGCCCTTTATACTTAATTGGCCTGAATTCAGGCCAATTATGATATCCAAAGAAATCAACAGAAATATATCCTGAAGTTATCAAATCACGTTGCAGTGAGTAAAATTATTATTCTATAAATTCAAAGCCAAGATGACTTTTTAAACTCTTCATAAATATATGTGTCAATTTTGTGTAAAATGCATTAATGATAAAGTGGAAACTATTCCAGAGTGAAGTCAGACGTTGGGAAATAAATTTCTACTTGTCTACAAATATTTGCCTCGATGTTTCCCGCCATAACCAGAGAGTCAGTGACCCCTACCCAGAAAGGTCATGACATCGACGATTCCTAAATGCGGAGAAATGCTGGAAAACAGAACGCGACAAGGGAAGAAAGAAAACGAAAGACAACCTGGTATATAAAACTTTGGAAGAAAAGAAGGGAATATTGTTGATTAGAGTAACGAACAACTGGATAGGATAAACTTTAATAAAAAATGAAAGCGAGAGAGCGACATTTGTAAGGATGTGGAGAGGGAGACAGTGAGAGAAAGAAAATGGTTATAGAGCGGATTTTGGTTTGTAAAGAGATAAAGTGCCGAGAGAAAGAGAGAGAGAGGGGGGGGGGGGGGGGGCAAGAACGAAATTTTCAGCGTGTGTAAGCGGGAGTTAGGGTGTGATTGGGAGACAGAGAGATCTAGATGATACATTATTTCATCAAACTGAAATGAAACAAGTTTTAAAACAAATGGCGGTGGAATCTGAAGGATTTTTAACTGTCATTTTCCTGCTTTCACACTTTCTTCCTTAGTTTCCTTTTCTCTTTCCTTTTCGATATCTGAAGGATTTCTGATCGTCACTTTCTTTCTTTCAAGCTTTCTTCCTTATTTTCCCTTTCACATTCATTGTTGATATTCATCTGTCCGTTATGTATCTCCCCCTCTCGACAATCTCAAATTGATCAACCCATCGTACTTTTAAGGATAATGTTGGAGATAATGATATGTTGTTTTAATTATTCTGTTTCCTCATGCATTTTGAAGGTATGAAGTAAACATTAAAGGGAATGTTCACTCTGTTCTGGGAAAGGTGAAAAATAATTTGTAAAATTTCTCATTCCTTTTATGTCCGTTTGGAAAACGTCATACTATAAATGTCCCATGAAAAGGATTTTTCTTCAAATGCCCTCTTATCATCCGTATTGAAAATATGAGGAGGAATAGCTGTGTTCAGGCCAAACATTCTTACACCATATGTGTGCAGTCCCATATATCAATTTCTGTGTGCAGTGCATGTGCTTTTCAGCGAGATTCGGTCAATTTCTTATCATTTTTATGATTCCAAAACCTCAAAGGAAATAACAATTCTTACGTAGACATGATCAACCTTTCCCAGTTGTTTTGAGACAATTTCTTTCACACTGAAATCTCATGTCCAGAACTCAACTTTATCTTTAAGACTCCACAAAGTCCTTGGTCTACAAAAGTGTCCATATATTTTTTTATGGGAGGGGAGCCCGTTACAAGACTTTTTAGGCCTTTATTTACTACCCCTTCGCAGAAGCTTAAAAGATATTCAAGGTCGGATTATGGTGTTTTTATGTCTGATTTCTCATCTCAAGTCAAAACAACGTCAGAAAATTTATGATATACATTAGCTCGCGCTCACCAACATAAGGAGCACTTTGATTTTCTCTACCAGAATACACGTGTTTCATTCCAAAGCTCTGATGGGAACATCTATTTGTGAATAAAGATCAGATAAAGAGAGGACCATGTTCATCACTACATTTTGCAGTGGTTACTATACACTATGGCTAATGTACGAGGGGGGGGGGGGAGCTGCCCTTCTGAGAATTTCGAGATTCCATATTCATGAAATAGTCTTAAGAGTATCTTGGTTACCATTACCTCATGTTCGGGCAGAGAGAAGGAGACCCTGTGCTCGTTCGCTTTGCTCGCTCGATGAAAATTTGATACTGGGAAGGAGCGATAACTCGTCTGGAAAAAATAGTGACTATACGCCCATCTAGGCAATTCGTTTGACCATGAGCTCCCATCTAAGGTTGTTGCTTCGGATTTTAATCAAAGCGATTCAACCACGCATAATCGCTTAGTCCCATCCGCAATCAAATATGTATCAGCATCAACAATACCTTACGCCCTGTATTTCTTTCCCTAGCAATTAGCCTGATCGCTTTACAAGGCCTTTGTCCTGGGTATATGTTGAACGCCATGCCATTCATTTAACTGTGCAATTACGTTATCAGATTATTAAAGTAGAGCATACTGCAAGGCCTTCAATTACACATGTAGATTAACAATGAATTATGCACAAGTCATTCATTCCAGGAGAAAGAATATCAGCAAGGACCAGCAAGGACTCTTCGTTTCCAGGCACTCTTCCTCCCGTTACAGTTGAATTTCTTTACAGGGCAATCCAACATTGGTAATAAGATGATTTGTGTGAAAGCCAAAAAATAAGAAAAAAACAGGATGGTGTAAATTTGATAGAAATTGGACAAGGGATACGAAAGTTATGGATATTTGAAAATGAGATCACTACAGCTATGCGAATCTCAAATTGACGATTGTGACATACTGGCGGACAACTCTCCAGTTTGTCTTATACTCTCGAGGCAGTACTCAAAATATATTGTAGATAGCATATTGTTATAGGTCCTCATGAAAGTAAAAGATCCTACTGAGTAATACATTTTGAAGAAAAAATAAAGACATTTTAGTCATTTTGTGTATTGGAGCAAATGGGGGAGTTGTCCGCCACTATATCACAGTGACATTACCTATTCCAATTTGAAATTCCCATAGTATAGTGATTACAACTTTCAAAATTTCATAACTTTCTTATTGCTTGTCCGATTTCGTTCAAACTTTCACCAATCTGCTTCTCTGATTTTTCCTCTTTCTTTCAGTGCAACTGTCATTAAGGTTGGATTTCCTATGACATCCTTCACAATTATTCTTCACAACGCCTCCCTCCCCCACACCTTATCCCGACCACCACCTCATTTTGATATTTCTAACCCACGTCTTTCTGCTTCTCTTTCTCTCCCTCTTCTTCTTCCACTTGCTCTATCATTTTCATGTCTATTTGCCTCTGTCTGTCTGTCTCTCTCTTTTTCATTGTTTGTTTGTTTCTGTTTCTTCGTTCGTTTCTTTTCCCCCTCTCTCTCCCCTATTACCTTATATTTCATACGCTTTCCTTTTATTTTGTGTGTTCAGGGATCTGTAACATAAAGAGATAAATAAATCTTACGATAGATATCAATCGGAAGTCTATGGCAAACCATGTACTGAAGAGTTACGATTGATCGTAAGATTGATTGAATCTCTTTATGTTACAGGCCCCTGGTATTTCTTAAATCGTAATCCTGCGAGATGTATTGACCGGTATGTAACATACAGATTTAGAACCATTTGATTGAGATTTGGGTTAGCAGGGGATTGTTTCACAAAGAGTTAAGTTTGACTTTAATAAAGTCATGCGTAAGTGCCAATGCGCATACCGTATTAAACGCGTAATCTCATTGGTAGATTACCTAATAGCTCGCGGTCCCTGAGCATGATCTGACCAATGCGGTGATGTGTCATATACCGCACACAACTAGGAATTTAAGTGCGACTGTTAGTCAAACTTAACTCTTTGTGAAACACCCCCCCCCCCCCAGGTTACATTAGTGATTCAATCTGCTTTCAAAATCACGCATTGCAAGTTCTTCAATCATTCTAATCTAATGCGTCTATAATTATATTTTTACAGACTTGTATTTGACTGTATCTATCAAGATCTATAATTATGATCAACTCCATTTCTTCTTCAAAAAAGGAACTTGATGAGGGTTTTTTTTTCGTTATCCCCTATATATAGTTTAGTTTCAATCCGTGGGATCTTTCTTGGACATAATAAACAAATTGATATATCATTCCCACGTCTAAAACCCTAACCAAGGACAGGTTTGAACAAACACAAAGACTGGACACACGACACTTTACCCTCTGGAATGGGGAAAAGATGACTTCAAACTTGCTTTAAAGAGGGCATTTGTTTTTTTAGCATGGCGTTCACCCAAGTGGAAATTTCCTGGCCCAATTCATTTAATATATCTCTACATATTATAGCACGACAGTATATCGCTTTCTTGTTTTCGAATTTTAATAGATAGTGCGATCAGTTTCCTTTATAATCAAAAGTATATTGTTCAATACTTTATAGATGATACGCGCGTGCACCATCGTTCGGCTATTTCCGACAACAATTTGCTCTCCAGATGGTTTTGTAATGGTAAATCATCATTAGTTTTTGTTGAGTGAGTAAAAAGTCACACATTCTCTGGATCGCCTTCATCTTGGCATTGGATGATAGTAACGAAAGGTTGAAATGAAATAACTTAATTTTTAAAAATGTAATATGGCTGTAAAAAAGCAACTAAACATTAAAATAAATGACAAGAATGATGAGCTATGAAATTAGTACAATACAATCAGAATAAAGTAAATATGCATTTATTTGAATCTAAAGAGCAGAATAGGACGATGATAAGCTATAAATCGCAGTACATTCTAAATCGTAGTAATAGTAAATGTATATGCAACTGCTCAACACAATTTCACAATAAAAAGCTGTAAATTGGTACATGTACATTATTTTCTAAATCGGAGTGAATGAAATGTATATGCATCTAAACAGCAGAATATGGCAATATTAATCATAAATTATTCTTAATCCGGTTAAAGATGAATTTATACCAAAAATAAAATTGACATGATGAAAGTTGGACAAGGGAGTTGGAAGGGGAATGTAAATTGTGAGAAAAAAGAGAGGAAAAAAGTACTAAATGGAGTGATGGTTCAACTGTCAGTGTATACAAATATGGGATGGTGCTTGGAAAGAAAGCATACCAAACCTGACAAAATCGAGATAAAGTGTGTCTTTTTACTGTAGTCATAGTGGCGTACTATTTTTTTAAATTTGGAATATTGAATGAATATGCCTGAAGAGTGAGAAGTAAGATACACAGAATGTAATGATGATATTATTTTTTTTTTTTAGAAATATGATACATGCTCGTCTGTGTCATAAAGTATAGTTGCTCGGAATTGCTGTCTCAGTTTTGTCAGTGAGACTCAAATTATCAGTATTATTGAAAAGAGGAAAGATAGAAGTAGGTCGGAACGTTGGGGAGCTCTCTTTGCATGTATACGCCATAACCATACCCATACATCTTACAGGTTACATACTATCACACCCAAATGGCTATCCCGCATGGCACAGACAACATGACAATGAAAAAGCAGAAGAAAAGGGTCTCAAGAATTTGACTTTTCGTTGACGTCATCGGCACAATAGGACGGTGTAAAACTCGACACGGTGGATAAAACGGAACACAAGTTTGCCCTTCTCCTTAACCTAGCTCCTGGTCCCTTTTTTTTTTTTTTTTTTTTTGCTTTGTCAGAGTAAGAGGAAGAATGGAAGTGATTTGAAGACAATTTGTCAAACAAGACGAGAAGTGGCGGGTTGGTGAAGGGAAAGGTGCGAAAAACCGAGCAGGTCGTCGTCTACCACTGAGAACAGAGAAACAATCCCAGTTGCGCGACAAGAGGGCGCCAAAATACCAAGGTTAGAAATTCGTCTATTCATTTATGGCCTTGTTCGTTTCGTCAAAGAAACAAACAAGTCTGTTTCTCTTTTCTTTTCTACAAAATTACTGTGTTTGTCTATATATATGATACTACAGTTTTACACGTGCGGGTACAATGCAATTATAAAGTAAGGTATGCCCTTTGATATTGTTTAGTGATGCAATGGAAGAAAATTTGGGAACTTCTGTCATACCCGTTGTACAAGCTTGGAAATATTTTTTTCAATTTGTATTTACATTGGTAAAGATTTTATTGCCTATTGTGTAAGATTTTACCCATAATTTGTATTGACTATTTTACTTCTTTTTTTACAATGTAAATGACTTAAAACCTTCAAGTTACACTGAAAAAACTTTATTAATAGGAAATAATTGGAAGTTAATTGACTTAAAAGTCTCTTTATTACAAGCAAAAACATCATTACAAAATTTCCCGTAAATCCATTATTCAGTATTCTAATGACATTATGGCAAAATCTTATTAATTTCTGATGTTTAAAAGTACATCACACATGTTCAATTGTAATGCCTTATCGGACGTCTGATAGCAATTTAAAAATTCTTTTAAAGCAATTTTGTAGGTTTTAATAATTAAAATGCAGCTTCTTTTTTTTTATAGTACAGACGGACAACCTCCTAAAATCAATACTACTACATGCAAGCGAGAAGACAAACTCCGATTAACAACGATACGTTCTGAAAGTTGCCTCTGCCTTTCTAGAGAAACATGCATTTACGGCAATACGAAAAATTCAATAAAAATCCGTATTTTGTGATTATGAGTAAGACCCTTAGTTTCTCTGACCTTGCTCTTGTGGGACAAAGGATAGTTGATAGAAACCGATAGTTCTCTCTCCTGCTCTTAGTCTTAATGCTGTATGAAGAGACAATGATACACCTGCTTCCAAACGAAGGCGAGGACATTAGAGAGAAAAAAATATTAAGACAAAATTGCACCTTTTATTGGTTAAAATGAATAATGAAATGTAAATAAACGAATGTACGATATTTACATAAGATGAAGATAAGAGCGAAGGATTATATCCAGGCGCCGCACTCGCTTCGATTCGGTCACAAGTACTGAAACTACACGGAATCCTTCTGCTTTCAGGTCCATGCAGAAATGAGTGAATAATTGCATTTTCCTCGATTAATTCACCCAGTTTGGGTAAAAATGTAGATACATTGTATTCCTCTTCTCCCTCTGGAAAAATTCCCGGAGGCCAAAGCGTATGTCTCTGACAATGTACGCCAGTATTATGTGCTATTATTCTCGTTACAATGTGATTATCACGGGGTGATTGATTTTCAGCGTGTGTTTTTTCAATAAATCAAATGTTTATGTTTCTCATAGTATTAGTATCGAATTCTTATTTTCATTTTGATTAATGATGGTATCATATTTTCATAAACCTTCTTTGTGTAAACATTCACTAGATATTTTCTTATTTCATTATCTGAAGAAAACAAATAAATAAAAATATATTTGTTTCCATTATCTGCGATATGACATGATAAATATTAAATGAATTGAATAATTGCGAACATTCATTAACAAATGTTGTTATTAACAGACTGAACCACACAGTATCGAAAATGCACACTTTATATTTGTATTCATTTTTACAGGTGAGGTAGTTTTCAAGTTAAGTTTGTTTTGTTTTGTTTTTTGTTTTTTAAGAAATGCTTTATTAGAAGGAAAGAAGAGATAAACGAAATGTAGTAGTCATGCTCTATGTCGATAATAGTACAGTGGGAGATAATTATTCGCCAGCCGCTCTCGCTTCAGTTGTTTTCAAAAGTACCGAAACTGCACACAGAATCCTTCTACTTTCAGATGGTACAGAAACTGGTGAATAATTGCCCTTTTTTGCCATATTTCGCCATTTTCGGGCAAAAATGAAGCCTCTTTTTTGTTTCTTTTCTCCCACGGTCTCAATGGTTATCACAATGTATCATGCCAGTATGTACATAAACGAACCTTCTACTGAGTTCTACTGCGTTATCCGAATGAATTCGCTCGTATTTATTTTATAAATCTCATTTTCAGTTGTTCTTTTTTCCTCCATATCATT
Source organism: Heliocidaris erythrogramma (assembly GCA_025617745.1). Classification (NCBI taxonomy): domain Eukaryota; kingdom Metazoa; phylum Echinodermata; class Echinoidea; order Camarodonta; family Echinometridae; genus Heliocidaris; species Heliocidaris erythrogramma. The sequence continues at coordinate 33,718,492 of CM046866.1, read as the reverse complement.
GCTTTTTGCATTCTTATCCTTATGTTCAGTGATGTATTACCGTATCACCCTGATAACAAAATTTTCTATTGTGTAAGATTTTTTTTTATAAGAAGTAGATCTACATGTATTATCATACATGCGCGTGATTAGCATCATAGAGACTGGAATTAATTCGAAACATTTTGAAATGGACATAATCCATTAATTAAGTAAAGAAATGAATTACCAATTTTCAGTTATGATCAGATCGTTATATTTTTATATTTACTTTCCAGATTTTTAATATCAAGTTTCTCTTATAGCATTAGAAATTAGTTGCAATTAATGTGTCAATGATTAATGATAGACTTTGAAGAAACAAGATGAGCTGGTTTCCATTTGATTGCCGAACAGAGAAAGAAGCAGAGTTATTCGCTTCATTTGTTCTCGTCGAAAGAACTGAAACTACACACAGAAATATCAGACCATGCAGAAATTAGTGAATAATCACCATTTTGTCGTATAATTTGCTCGTTTTTGGTAAAAAAATGTTGATGATTTTTTCATCTTCCTCTTTCGCTCTAGCTATTCCTTTGGGGCAAGTACATAATCATGATTAATTATATTGTAGATCACTCTTTATTTCGCACTGATATCTTTTAATCATTTAATTTGTCCCGATTTTTCCAGTTCGTGTTTACTTAGTAAATCTCATTTTCGGGCTCCTTGTCCTATAAGTATCACAGTATTATTTTCATTTTCAATTTCATTAATATTTTATTTTTCACACAATTCTCAATCGTCTTTGTGACTATTTAACATAATTGTCCTTCATTTTAGTTTGATGTGATATACTATAATGAAGGCTGGAATAATTCTGAATAATCTATCGCAAAGATGTTTTGTATCCATTTGTATCCAAGTAATGAATGTAAAACGCAATTAGTCAGTAAACTATAGATTATTTCCTGTTAGGCCTAGTCTCATACCAATATTTGTTTTCTTTCACTTTTATTAGATGAAACTGAATTTTTCGGTAATGTATATGAACAAGAGTATGAGACATCATAAGTGTATAATCCACGCTTTATTTCCTTCTTTTTTTAGTACAGTTTCGGAATATGATGTTCCTCTTTTCTGTTGTTTATTTTTATGTATTATGATTTAGCTTCTACTTTATGAACAAAGTATTGATATAATATACCAATAACGTTCACTCAATTTTTTTTTCAATATACGTTTTAAGATCGAAATGATTCAAACCACTAATCCACTCATCCTTATTTTTCAATGTAATTTAGGTTCCATTGTAGTTTCTTTTTAACCAATACAATACTAGTATCAAATTTAAAAAAAAAGCAATTTCAGTAAAATTAGCATCATGATCGGGCAACAGTAGTAGAAGTAGATGTAGACAGTAGTAGTATAATAGTAGAAGAAGTAGATATATTATCAAGCTCTATTACACACCAGCTCCAAGCAAAAGAAAAGGGTGTCTTAAAGACTGTGAAAGCCATAGCTGTCACCTTCATCCTATCTGGTATACAAGACCGACATAGGCGTGTTTGATTAACCCAGTCTTATGACCCCTCCACCCCCCCCCCCCCCCCATTCCTATCTGGGTCATGCTGTGTATGTTCAGATTGATAGGGTCTCAGTTTAGTTGGGTTTTTTTAGTGCAATATATCTGTTTTATATTATTTTTCAAATCTGAACCAGACAGCTACTTTACTGGTATCATGTGAACTATGATACTAAATGTTTTATTTGAATTTACATTACCGTGGTTACAAGGGGAAACGAATTTCAGGTTGTTGTAGGTAGTTGTAGGTAGTAGTGATTCCATTGAATTATTCGCAGTTGCAAATCAATCACCATATACAATCTTTATAGACCGATTAATCCAATCATTATAATGAGAAAATCCAGTCTGCAGAGTAGGATTTTCTTTCATAGAATGGAGAAAACAACTATAAAACTTCTTGGTTCTATCACAATCGGATAACCTATAATGTTATGCTCTTCAAGATATCAGAGTGTTTTCACCAAACGGTTGTACTTCATGACTTTCTAACTTTTCTAGAACCGACGCGTAAGTAAAGACCAAGGTTGCTTCAGGGATCTACGTAGTAGGGTCCATGATAGGATCTCAGATGTGAACACCCAATGTGTCTTTGAAGTCTTGAAGATATCTGGTTCATTCGATCCAGTCGATGATGTACAAGCCAGCCTATTTAACACCTCGACCGCATTAATAACCCCGACGACATAAAAACCCAAAGTCAGATCACTTTCAACGGGCTCAAATTAAAGTTGAAAAGGCAAAGGAGGTGTTGTTTTGGAGGAGATGGGCTAAGGAAGAGGAGAGAGAGAGAGAGAGAGAGAGAGAGAGAGAGAGAGTGAGAGATACAAAGGGATAGGAAGGGAAGGTATGGCTAAGAAGTGGTGTCAATAGAGCTCAAAGACACCGGCCCTCTTCTTTGTCATCTCCGGTATAGACAGGGGGATTGAAACGGGACTGGTCCCCTGGTACCTATCCAGATCTCATCCTTATTGGACAAACAGAGAGAGGAGAGAGAGAGAGAGAGAGAGAGAGAGAGAGGGGGGGGGGGGGGTAATAGAGACTAATACATGTAGTTGGAAAAAAGAAAAGAAGCAACGGAATATAGGAATCTTGGGGAGAAGCAGATAGACAGAGAGAAGAGAGAGAGCAAGAAAAAAAACACTATGCAGACGAAAGGGGTGGGGGACACAGACAGAAAGATAGACCTGCTTTAGTACAGGGACAATACAGACAGACAGAGAGATGGTCAGATGGTGGGGCTATGTCATCTCTCAAGTTTTTGCGCTTTGCTCATGTAAAGTTGAAGCAATACGTCTGTTGTGCTTAAAGATTTCATAATTGTAATTTTGAGGTGAAAGAGAAGGGGCATTTTATCCCATTTTTTTATTTAATTAACAATTTTTTACAAACCTATACCTTATAAAGTGGCTTTCCATCAAGAAACAATGATAACAGATGATTAACATGTTGGAAGTACGTGTTACTGATGCAGAAAAATCACTGTGATACATGCAACAACCAGTCGAAGAAAGCAAGGAGTTTTCTGCCTTCACCCTAACTCGATTCTTATCAAATGAGTATACAGTACATGTACTTACAATTATGATTGAGGTCGTTTCACATCAATATACCTCCCAAAAATAATCAGGCATTCCTTGACGGATAATAAGGGAAACCCCTCTTTACTGCTATTTTTCAGCGTTTTTCAGAAAATGCTTTGCACACAAAGGATGGCTTCAAGAAAGTATTGACCGCATAACCAGGACCTCTCTCACTCTCTGGTCCCACAAGTTTACACCAGTTCCATCTTCCTGCGATTTGTAGTCGTAAACTTGCCATTTGCCAAGGCCTTCTGAACTTACCCGCTTGCATGGTTTCTCAAGTCCTTGATACCGCAGTCACATCGCCCCAACCGATTTCAAACCGATCGATCCTTAGCCATTCGGTCTAATGTAATCTTTTGTTCGGTCTCTTGTCAATCTGGTGTCGGTCGCGTTATAGTGTGACTTGGGTATGATTGGGAAATGATTTTTTTTGCGATATCGTGCCGAACGACTTTAAGAAAGTGATATATCATGCCAAGTATGCCCGGTAGAGGCCAGTAAATCAAGCTCTTCGTCTGGAGACGGGAGATTCATCTTCTAAGGAGATTGGGATGTATAAAAGGGGAATAGTGTCCCCTCTCCGCCCCCTCCCCAGCTGATATCCCATGCGCTTTGACGCTATAATAATGTGTGCGTGGTAATGTTGAATATCTCTATTTCGATTTCCTTATACCTGAGGACCCAGTGAATTGTAATTATGCTTTCATTATGTCTGATGATATTTGTATAATCGTAGGTGTGATGAGCAGAACTGACTGAACGTTCCTTATCAGATTCTGAATTTAATGTGTATGGTATTAACCATGATACCAAAGAAAGCATTGATTAAAGGTAAACATCAGGACATAAGTAAACATCAGCACATTTTCACCTCTTTGGGAGGCAGATATGATATTAGTTTACAAAACGAGTTTACCACTTGCTATTATGTTAATATCATGTCTGCCTCTCAAACCGGATGATTAACTCTCTATTGTTAATACAGTTGTTATTTAAAATATTTGGAAAGGTACAATTGCCTCATTTTATCCTCCTCTCTTCATCCCTATTTCTCTCTGTATCCTCTTCCCATTCTCTCTCTCATTATTTTTTAATTATATTTTATCTCAAAGGGCTTTCATGCTGTCAAGCCTCGGCTTATTATGAAAACCCTCTTGTTTGATTTCTCTTTCTATAATCCTACTGTTAGCCTTGTAGTTTAAGATATATTAATGTCATGATGTTCCATTGTATTGTATATCGCATAATTTGTATAACGTATGCATTATTTGATGAATTGAGAAATCAAGCAGAAATAAATAAATCAAATCAAATCAAATCTGCGTACGGTACATATACATGTACATACGCTAAAGAAGTACATTTACTCGAAGGAGTAAAAGAAGGTGTGGCGGCTTACTACCACTTGTCTGCAATGTAAGAATGTTCATGACAATAAGCGTTACCATGGTTACTGAACGACAAGAGAATGTAGAGATCATACCATCAAGGAAAATACATACAACAACCATATTATAGCACGACGTTTTCATTTTCTTCCAAAAGAAATCATATTGGTTGAAGTGTTGTTTCAACACTATGTTAATTAGCTTCAGCGAGTAAAGTCCAGGGAAGGATTTGTCATTTCGTATAAAATTGAGAACGTATAATAACGAGCTAAATTCGTAGACATTCTATATATCTAAATATTAGAAATGAAGGTATAGAATTGCATTGTTCTGACCCATAAACTGATACCTTTAACATGTTGGAGATGCAAGCTGGAACAAGATCGAGGATGGTCTTTATCAAGTTTGAAAGTCGGGAGATGATGATGGCTTTTAAGTCCCCTCTCTGCTTGATTCATGATGATGGGTAACCGTAGAGAACTATAAGAAAAGAGCATCTCATTTGTTTATCGCAAACCTTCGCCAAATTGTAAACATTAAACTTTGTGGGACCATAACTTGGCGATCTGTATTATACGATCAGGACGAACTAGGACCCGAGTTCAGATTCCCGACTATCAAGTGTAAGATCAAACTGTACCTAAAAAATGCCGCATTGTGACTATTGTGGAAGTAACTAGAAATTTGGAAGCATCTTACCAGTGAAATCACCTTTGATCCCGGTTGTTGCTTGAGGCAAATGACTAATTTTCAACTGAAAAAGAAGTGATGTCGCCCTGCAACATCCTAATTGGTTGGTTTATTTTCTGTTGAGAAGCCGTTCTACTTCTCCTTTATTTGGAGACGTGTTAGAAATTTGTAAAAGGACGAACGCTTTGAATAAAGTATAAATATATATTTTGATCAAAGCACATGTGCATAATATACGAACATGTATCATATTTCTTGTTTTTCAAATACAAATGTTAATTGGCTCTGTAGATTATGATTCATATTCTGCATGTTCTACAGGTATATTTCATTCAAAACCATGACTTTGATACTCCTAAATACTTGAAAATATTGATTGAACTATCTCTACAACATATAGTCATGACAGTGTAACATAAAGGGACACAGGCCTACTTCCTGTATGATATACGATCGCATGATGTGAACGAGACATCACGACATTTGAAATAGAAATGTTTCAGACACGAACTTGACTGTTCCGCCAATAAATCATAATGAACGGGTCGGTGCTTGATAGAGTTGACTGCAGTTAGCTTTAGATAACTCCTCTTCTATTATTATTATATCTGTATGAAAACACTCCAAGTTATGGCGCTCTGTGGATGGTGGTAATCTTCAAGTTATCTTTTGTTCCGATAACCCTCTTGATCGTGATGACAGCGTGTCAAATATGTTGTAAAATCGGTAAGATAGACCAAATGGGATTGAGCGTAGATCTCTTCAACTACCATAATCATAATCGTTTTCTCTCCTATGACCGTTTTTCTATTTTTTTACCTTTGTGATCCGCATTTTTCATGATATGCATTGAATTTTCAGTATACTGTATTCTTTGGTTAGAAGATGGTTTGCTCAGTTGTCACCATTGTGGTATATATGAAACAATCATGGTATTTGTGAAGGTACAAAGATCAAGAGTGATCGATGTCTGTAAAGACTGTAGTGTTCTGTATCTCATTTACGAGTCGCCGACCAATCAACCAATCAATTATCAACCATTCATTCAAAATAGTTTTTCATCTCTCTGTGTCTTTTTTTAAAATCATAATCCATGATAACGATATAATGTGTCAGCTTTATCTTTGTCGTATCTTTCTGTCTTCATTTCGTCCATGCTGACACCCTTTCTTGTAAGTCTCACTTCCTTCTCTTCTTGAAGCAACATTTGAATAGGGTTTAATAACATTATAAATGCGTACCATCATTACATCTATTCTGTCTTTACAATGTTTGTTTCTGCATGTACATGATGTACATGTCCATCTCCTTTTTGCTTCAGTTCGATGCAGGGTGGTGTTGACGAGGGCCATTCTCTTCCCTTCTTTAAAATCTGTACGGTATCGTTATCATCGGGGACAGCGTGCGGCCAGCTTTGTTAGTATTATCCGTCTTGCATTTCCACCGAGTTCTAAACGACTTTATATAGGAACCGGCCGTAACCTTATAACATAGGGCCCCGAGGTGTAAGCTTTAGCTTTGTACAACATATCATATCAGCAGCAAGTAGCCCTCCGACTTTCACCCCTGCAGTCTCTCTCTCCCTCTGTCTGCATTCGTCTGCTGCTCGTCAGCTCATTAGGCATGTTAGAACTTTACCGACTAATTACGTGAAGGGCACACACACCTGCAGACAGCGATCAGACAAAAGTAAAGGGGGGGGGGGTGAATATAGAGAAAAGAAAGAGAGTAGACCAATGCAGCCTGAGTTTACTGTGTCAGAGCTAGAAGGGTGTATTTCGACATCTTCAGTAGACGTGTAAATACAGATGACGATTTAAAACCATTCGGGAGAAAACATTAAGGGTTTATAACCGAGTGATCAAGCATTTGCTTTATTTCATCAATGACATAGGGTTGGGGTTAGAGTTACAGTTGGATCGTAGGTTAGGTTTAGGTTTAGGGTTGGAGTTAGGTACACTGTTCGGTTTAGGGTTAAAGCTAGGATTTCGATTTGATTGAGAATTCGATTTGTGTAAGAATTCGACCACGGAGAATCTTAAACCGAATTTGTCCTTGCAACCGTGGTTGTTCTTGCCCTTGATGTATAATAAAGAAACAATATGACTGTGTAAATGATTTTTGAACTTGTAATAATCATGATTACTTGATCAGGCCAAATTGGCTCTTTGTCAATGTCATGATAGAAACAACTCTGGTGTTTGTACAAAGTACACGTTGGCATAACTATTTTGAAAGTGTTCCCGTGAAAGGAGTTATGATGTTATGCCTCTGCGCGGTGTTGCCTGCAAGGCGTAAACACACTTCTTACCCTCCTTTTTGGAGGTCTGAAATTTGGTCTTGGATCATGGCACATCGTGGATGAAATTACAACCACACTTTGCTGGACACTAGCAGGGCTCAAGGATCCTACCAGTGAGAGCCCTAGCACTGCAGGGTTTCAAACCGAAGGCGGCTACCTTGAGGAGAAGCTATCCGAGGCTCTAATTTCAAGGGGAAATTATAGAGGGAATATAATTGCATCACATCTTAATTACCTCCTCGGAAATCAACAGTTTGGTTGGAATGTCTTTGTCCTCTTCAGATCACTGAGTAGTAGCATGAGCTGATCAGCATGCATTGGCGTATTTAGCGGGGACTGCAGATTGAAGGCTGCAGCCCCCGCGCACGCCCCCTCCTCCACCTCCTGAGAACTGTGAAACTACCAATATGCTGGCAACTGTCACCTTGTATTTGGGTAGCGAGGGGGCCTCTTTGGGATATGAAAAAAATATCCTATATAGTATAGTTTAATTGGGAAATTACATTGTGTCTATGATAAAGTGATAAAAAAATCATCGCTTTCTTCCCTCGCGCTCATATAGAAACTGGAAAGTTGATACATGTATAAGGACAAGTGACATCAGCACGCTTAGCGCTGTTGTGCCCATACCCTAATCTTAATTATTCAAATAAATTTGAATAATTCCAGCTACCTTACACTCGTAATATTTTAGATGGTATATACATGTTATTGGTTGTACAGCATTATACAATCGAATTGTTATATGTTTTGTTTTGTTTTGTAAAGTACAAACTGTTATATAGAAGTTTTGCCTCACAGCATACTATGTGGACATACCTATGTCTATTATGAACAAGAACTTTCATAAGCGTTGTTGATAATGAGGTCAGTATGAGCACCGTTCATACTCGACCAGGTCTAGGGATTGGCCCTAAGTCGACTCTAAATCTTGCCAGCTTACTCCTTTGTCCTTCGGTGCACGGTAGAAACATTACCAAGTCATCCTTGTGTATCGCCTTAATGCTCTCCTAGACGAGAGGGGTGGTCTGGTCTGTCAGGAGGCAATTCAGATTTACCTTCTCGTAAAAAGAAAATTCATAACCATGTTTATGAAATGTTGGAAAAGTTCAAAGTAATTCGGGAGGAACGAGGAGGAGTATAGCATGTGTAAGGGCAAATGGGAAAAGCACTCAAGTTGTGCAAGCAAGAAGTTACCAGACTCTTTGGTCTATGTTGGTGCAATCAAGCAAGGTTGTCTGGAATGCTTGAAAGTGGCTCTCGTCACACAGATAAACAAAGCCGTGAAAGTTAAGGATTCAATTTTTGGTCCAAGTTCTTTTCCTTCCCGATATATAATAAATAATTCAATTTATTGGCTGTCAAGTTATTATTTCCTCGGTGCCCATTTATAAACTGGGTAAGAGTCAATGTAGTTAATGTCTTTGAGTAGTGCGGCGAACCGTGAGATCCACAGTCCGGTGACGTATCCACTAGACCACGACACCTCTACACTCTATATGCAACTCAAGTTTGATTTGTGTAGAGGTGTCGTGGTCTAGTGGATACGTCACCGGACTGTGGATTTCATGGTTCGCGGTTCGAGTCCCGCCGCGGCACTAATGCCCTTTGGCAAGACATTAAACTACATTTGCCACTCTCCACCCAGGTGTAGTAAATGGGTACCTGGTACGAATTTCTTCCTTGAATGCTTTCAGCGCCTCATAGGGGAGCTCGGCTAAAGCCAGGGTAATAATACTACTTCTGCGCTTAGAAACATTGTTTTAAGCGCAATATAAATATAAATGTTATGGTATGTATTTATTATTATTATTATTATTATTATTGGAGATGGCTTAGGTGTTGGTGTATTGCATTGCTCTCTCGCGCTGTCGTTCATTCAGCTAACTGGTTTATCAAGACCCTAGTTGTCATGGTTGTAGGCATCGATATCGTCACCACAACAGTTGTCAATTTATGTTTTCCCTGAGAAGAAATTTCTGGAAGACACATGAAAGTATTGCAAAAAGGGAAGAAGAAAAAAAAAAAAAAAGAAAATTAAGGAAACGTTAGGCCCAAGAAGGACCTATACCGATGCAAGAGATGAGAAAAATGGTTGAATATTGAATCGGTAAGTATAATTATTAGAAATAAGAAAATTCACCAATGATGATCAAAATACTAAATGCATATGATAAATATACTTCAAGGTCAGAATTTAAAGGACACCTTAAGGTGCTGACGAAACAAACTATAATTGGATTTAGATTTGTATATCTATAGACACCGTACCCCGCTTGGCCCAGCCACCAAGGTAAGCCATACACATGATACATGCACCATATTAACCCATCTAGATGTTATGACGTCATTAAAATGGATGACATTCTATTCATATGATTGACATGTGGAGCTCAATCTTTTCTGGAACTCACCTGGGAAGATGGCTATGCTGCCCTAATGGACCACCTACGTCTTACTGTCTCGCATCTTTGCGTGGGACAGTACGTGGAGTAGCCTGGCCTGCTGGGAGTTTCACTACACCAAATCCTATCTATGGGACTACCATGAGGACGTGACAGCTTGAAAATGGACTTAAGTGTCCTCGTATCCTACATATAGATTATGAGAAAGTCAAAAACCTTCTACTCTATATATATGCATACATACTACTATACGAACAATAATGGGAATTCTTGTACATCTCCTAAAGATAAAGTTGAGTTATGGTCATGTGATTACATTGTGAAAGAAACTGTCTCAAAGCAATTGGAAAAGGTTGATCATGTCTACATAAAAAATGGGTGTATACTTTGAGGGTTTGGAATCATCATAAAAGACAGGAAAAGACCCATGCTCGCTGAAAAGCACATGCACTATACACAGAAATGGGTATATGGGTCTGCACAAACAAGTGGCTTGAATGTTCGGCCCGAACACTTCAGACATTTCGCGTCATATTTCGGAAATGAGGGCATTTGAAGAGCAATCCTTTTGAGGGGACATTTCTACTATGATGTTCTTCCAAACTGACATAAAAGGAATGAGAAAGCTTACATATTATTTTACACCTTTCCCAGAACTCAACCTTCTCATGGTTACATTAACTGAAATCGTGACAATAATGTTTTATCATTTTTGGGCAACACTGTTTAGTTATTAGTATCTAATGTTGAAAATATGCCTTATCAAGAGTCAAGATTCAAGATTCAAGATTTAGTGTCCATATATAATACAGAAATTTGCTTTCAATTGGTGTTACATGCAATATGTGAAACATAGACAAAACATGGTATCGTATGCTATGAGCCAGAAGGACGAAAGCACAATAAGTAAAAACATCCCTCCGGCTCTCAGTACACAACATAACAAGACAGTATAACATATGAATAGCACGACAATATGAATACAATTCTGAGTCACATCATGATGATGATAGCTCTTTGTATCCCATAGAAAGAGCCATCGCTTTGCAAATAAAAAAAGTTTTGTGAAAGGAAGCAGATGAAAAAAATCAACATCTTTAACAATCTTAATAACTTCCTTATAGATTTATATTTTTGAGGGAATGATATATCAAGAATATGGATTGTGCCACAACCACTAAAGGGTTAAAAACGTTGGCAACCATGTCAACGGAGACTAAAAGATTTTATCCCAAATCGTAATTTAGAAATGAGGAAACATGCATTGTCATGAGGGATCTAAGATTTTTGTTCTTCAGTCGGCACTTGGTCAACATGTTCTCAGAAGATTAAAATATCAGCTGCTTATTCTCTTATTATAATGGATAATGGATTATCTATGCATTATAGTCGTGATAGTATATTTGCTCTTTTTTTTTTAAATGTTATTTATATTTGAAATCTTGAAATTAGTCATCGTTTAATTCTCAAAAACCATCCACGTTCTTAACGAATGTTAATAGCTTGTTGGCACCAATTATGATTTACCTTCTCATAAAAATAAACGTATTTCAAGCACTGTTTGAGTAGCGAGTGCTCATGAAATGCTCGAAGTGCCGTTTGTGTTATTGCGGAAATACAATCATGCACAGATCGTCATGAACGTGAAGAAGTGACACACACCTGACAAGCTCAAGATCACAGTTCTTGTTGTTGTTTCTGTGTATTGCCAGTTATTACAAGTAGTCTGTTTAAGTGTCCCCTTCTTAGTGTTGCAATATCCATTGATAAGAACCCTTTTTTTATAACTACCATGTAGGAAAACTACTGTCATCTGCATCCTATTGTAATGCCAAAGACATAATGTCGCAATAATGATTATGAAAAGTAGCTTATAAATGTCTTATGTTCCTTGGTGGTGTATTTCTTTGATTATGAAGCCTAAAAACAAGCAATATGCAGATACAATTTAGATATAATATCGATTAATTTAATGATCATAATGGGAGAGGGATTTTATATGACACTTCCCAAAACTATTACTTCTCTCAAAATACAGGATTTAAAAAAATAAAATTACTGCCTTGGTCGTGTTGCAAAATATGTAGGTCATGGGAAATAGCTCCCGTGATTATGTCGATATGTCAGAAAACCAGCTACCCAATGTGATGACATTTCAGAATGAGAAGTCAGTTGAATTAACGATATGGCAGTAACATTTGTTCATCCACTGTAGTTATATTTTAATCCGACACAGTGATATGAAAACAAAATTCCTCCGCTCATATGTGTGTCTTATGTCCTTCGAACATGGCTATGGTCTCATAATTTTCTTCTGAATCGCTTTGTCACTCATGCCTACTTAATATATCAATAATTTCATGTAGATAAAAAAAGACTGGATTTCAAAGCTTCGTATAAACATTTCTGTACATATACATGTATAACTCACAAAACCTTTAATAACTATCCTAAATTATTATGATTTCACTGTTCCTATTTTTCACTGTATGATTTTTGTACTTACCTTCCATTTGACATGACATGATATACTTATGTTATGCAGTGAGCACTCTAAATATTTGTATCTATAATGTTGTGAAATATACCCTATGATGTTTTTATGAACAGAATAATGATGTAAATTGATGATGTTTAATCAATGAAATGATTTCTAAATCACTCATGAACTGTAAAGACACACATACAGAAGAATTCTTAAAACTGCTACTCGATTAATTAGCACATATGTTTAATCATTTGACGTCATTGTCCCTCCAATTTTCTCTCCATGTCTTGTATCTTGCTCAATGACGACACATCCCTGACAACGTTGGTAGTGAATCTGATTGTGTACTGTAATTGGGTAATTGGGCCAATCATATCATTCTTATGATTCTGTTAATTTAGAGCGCATGTAATTAGCAAATTGAAATAATGTTAATAAAGATTACAGTGTGGTCATTCGTACGATCGATGTCGTCTTTTGTCGTCCATTTTCAGCCTAATAATTATCCTTTGTTTTCCCTATACTTTGGATCGTTCTATACTTCGTCAAGTGCTGTTCAACATTAGGATTTATCGAGACAACGCGCGTAGGCTTTATTTTGAATTTCATTTCGGCTATTTGTTCAGACGCTCAAAAGAGGAACAGATAAGGAATCCAATAGTAAAGAATTTGTTATTAATGTACGCTGTACATGTGTTTTCTTAAATACAATTTACAAGAAGAAGAATATGACATTGACAATAATAAAAACATCTTTAAGACATCAGTATAGTTGAAAGAGAAAGCAGGAAATATTGACTGGGAGAGGAAAGTACCACTCAACGCCGGAGAGTGGGCGACTGCACTTGATTTGATTCTGGAATAGTAAAACTATCTGCCTCCACACCTCTTCACTATTACATCGAAAATATATCAATTGATTTGTACTATTTTATAGTTATTCAGTTAATATTTTGTTTTTCTTTTCCCTGCATCCATGTGACTCTCTTCTAACTCTACAGTTGTTTTGTGTTCACTGATTTCTTAGTTCTGTCTTTGCCGAATAAAATGATAATACTAATATTTTACAGTGCTATTTTATGTATCTTGTAACTTTGACTGGGTGTGCAAAACAAGCGCTCATTGATATTCTGGCAAGTTTATCACGTTTATGGGAAGTTGGAAATGAATCGGTTCTGGATCTTTTGGCAAGCAAACATGGGCGATGATCAGAGCTTGATTGGGGGTGGTGGTTAGTGAGGGGTTAGGGGGAGGGGTAGCAGACCGGTTAGAGGATGTCCAGGGGCCATGAGACACCGTGACACTCAAAATAGGTTGGAGACTTTTCAACAATCCCACTCTTGAGCGATCCACCGTGTCATTCGACACTCGTAATACCTGTGGTCTACCCTACTTTTCTGACTCCTTATTTGTCCCCTGCCTATCAGGGTCTTTGACCTACAATCCTATACTCTCTCCCCCTTTCTCATCTTCTCTCTCCCTCTCTCCCCCTTTCTTACCTTCTCTCTCCCTCTCTCCCTCTCACAAGCTATTTCTATATATTTCCCTTCTTTTTCCTTATCCAAGTTCTACTTTTCAGCCCTCTCCTTTCATATTGTTTGCTTTCCCACAATCAGGGTTTAGATGAGTTACACACATCCTGTTGATAATGACTTTTTGAAAGGCAATCGCAAATTGAATATTTTTCCTTCACCCTCCCACATAATCACAGATGCTGTTTTTAATCTATCTCTCTTTTCTCCCCCTCAGATTTTCTTCAAGTTTATAGAACACTTTCCAATGTAGACATTATTTTGTCCCTACTCCTTCCATTTTCACACCCTTGAGTACACTGATATTAAAATAACTAGATATATATTTTTTTCAAAAAGAATTTTCTACAAATAATGTAGGCCCTAAAATAATCATTTCTTCACGGTTTTTTATGAACTTTGTTTACATCAAAACCTCTCTCTTTTGTCTTCTTCCATTCTACCAGTGAATGGCCCCACAGAATTTATTCTAACAACCATCTGACAAAAATAATGTCTCGCATTCAACTTTGATCGCTCAGTCTTCCCACCATGCCCCATGCTCATACAACCTCGTCCCAAATTAGACTGACTGGTAATCCGTGCGAAAAAGGTCCCCTTCCACCCTAGTGCCAGGAGCCCTTTCAGAGAAGTGTCGCCAGCCCGGTGGCACAGGCAGGTAAATTAGGTCTCGGCCCGCCTACTCCCGAGTTCCACTGCTTGGGACCTAGCGCGCTTTTTTTTCACACCAATTCTCAGCGTCTTGCTCGGAGGGGCTAAACTCTGGGTCTCTGGAGTTTATTCCTCTTCTTCTTTTCCCCTGATGTTGTTTACTTCAGCTCACTTCATTCTGGCATCCACAAGAGAGCTGGCTTTTTCACACCGAAGTCGCTTTCTTTGCTTGAAGGGCTAGTAGATTTGGCTCCCCATGAGTTCTCTCTCCATCCTATAGTCAGGGGGCGAGAGAAGACATCACACTGGCTCGAAGATGTCAAAATCAGAATGAGAGGTGTCCATCTGTTGTATAGTGTTTGCCTGACACTGCACGACGGCCCCTTGGTTCACAGACTGTAAGCAAATAATACAGGAAAATAGCAATACATTCTCGTTATCATCAAGTGCGTTCCATCACATGTATTTAAAAGAATATCAAACCATAAATGCCAGTATATACTCTCAACTTTGTTTACATCCTGAATAAAGAAAAAAAAATGCAAGAATTTAAGACCACGACCAGTTAATATAGCATTTATCATAATGCCTGATTATGTAGTAACATTAAAAATAAATATGCGCATCCAGTATGTCTTAAGGATAAACTAAGTAAATGAGTAACACCGAATCATTATCATATTTAGAAATATGAAACGGCCTGTAATTTACCCGTCTTTCAATCTAAACGTTTGTTTCCCAAACAGTGCTGGAAGATAAGCATTATTTATTCAGAATGCTTCAACGAAAATGTGAAACATGGAAAAATAGGTGAAATCATCGAAAAACACCAACAGCAACAACCGTAGACTGCGAAGGTCATGGCCGTGCACAAATTAGCGCAATGAGGCATTGAGTTCCAGCGTGTCAGAAAGTTGTACATGGTGTCTCAACAAAAGTTCTTTCCTTCGAAGTATATTCTCCCCCTTTTTTTGTTGTTGTGTAGATCATAGAATTAGAATACAATGTATTCCTGAAGTGATATCAGTAATCACAATAAATCGTTATATGAATATTAAATATTTTCTGGTGATTTTTCTTTCAGCTTTATTTGAACGTGTTGAATGACCAGACAACGTACAAATCGGATACAATCACAACGTGCAATGTCAAATGACAAAACTTAAGCTGTTACAGTATTATTTTGAAGCGGGAAGAAAGCAGAGAATACATTCATATTCATTGTAACAATTATGATTATTATAATTTGATAAAGTTTTAATATAACAATTATGATTATTAGTCACAATCATGATTGTGCAGTAACTATATAGCAGCATTATTGCTGTTGAAACAATGCCTTGCTGTTTCATACTTAAGTCATTCAACTTACAATTCTTTCCTTCCAAATTTTATTCATCTAGGCACTGTATAGTGGTAGCTTATTCTTTTCCCTTCAGCCCGGTCACCCCCAATCACCCCGCCTTTACCATTTGAGTAAAATCGCGATATGCTGGTTGACAACCCGATTCGAAAAACGTCCGAAAATTCCGTGGGCACTTTTAATCTTTATTTTTCTGTTCAGCCCCCAAATCTGTAGGGATAACTTAACCGTCGCACCGGAGACTTGGCTTTGCACAAAAAGCCGTTCGAAAGAGTTCAACTTGCGCTCCGCTGATCTTTTCAAGAGGGGTTGGCTGCTTTTGTGTATTATCACGGTAGCTCTGACAAGCTTGCCTTTAGGACATAGCTTCTTTCCTCACCAGCATCTTCGACTATTATTAATACTTCGCCAAGATTTCTCCCTTTCTCTCTCGGTTCTCGCAGTGTTCTTTCTTAAAAAGCAGTATTCAGCGGTATGCTGCAAGCAGCCTTCCCCGTCTTCTCCGGGGTTGCTGTCACTTTAACCGGCACCTTTTGTTCAGTCCTGTGTTCCCGTCTCCAGGGTTTCACCAGACTCTTTCCCCCTTCTCTCTCTCTCTCTCTCTCCCTCTCTTTCTCTCTCTCTCTCTCTCTTTTTAAACATCAATTGAAACGCGGTGATGAAATCCTAGCCCGCTGAGAAAAGAGGTTGTGGCAAGATTCGAATTAGTAACACAATAATGAAGAAACGATTTTATAGCGATAAATATCAAATCACAGCCCATATCACTTTCTATCTGTTGCCAGTCAAGATTCTGCAAACAAGTCGAGGAAAAGAGGTAACTCAGGTCGGCCGGGCGCATGGTAGGGTGGTTATGCCCTCTGGGTAAGAAATCGGAGCCCCACCGAGCCCCAAACTTCGCAAAGAGAGGATCAACCAATTCAAATTACGGTTATATCATACCAGCTCAAAAATTACTAAAGTCCCAACAATACCTGCCACATTCTCCAACATATTTCGATCAGGGTTTCTTACAAGTGAGAAAAAGGGAAAAAAGCGCTCGCCATGGGCAAATGTGCATCATTACCAATCTAGGATGGCGACCACCCTTTTGTTGATTCATAGAGGGAATTATTCGGGGAAAATTGCCGTGAAGTGAAGAAAATAATGGGAGAGGAGAGAGCGAGAGAGAGAGATTAGACAGACAGGCATAAAGCCAAAGAAAGAATGAAAGGGGATAGGGAGAGAAAGAGAGAGAGAGAGAGAGAGAGTCAGGACACAATGATAATAAAAAGGTTAAGATAGAAAAAAAATATGTTAGGTTCAAGAAAAGAATTAGTTTGCGAAAAATATGGCGAATAAACAATAGAAGGGATTATCACAGAGGGGGAGAGAAGAAAGACAGAGCAAGATAAAAATAATAGGAGCGCTGAGAAAGAGAAGTGTGTTGGAACTGGAAGCCAGAAAGTTTGAAGTCAAGCTGTTTGTTTTGTTCGTGTTGCGAATGTTGATGTACACTTCAGAGCCAGTACCTCATCAGGCCAACTTTTACGAGGAGCTGAGAGAGCTCC
This sequence comes from Heliocidaris erythrogramma, assembly GCA_025617745.1. NCBI lineage: Eukaryota > Metazoa > Echinodermata > Echinoidea > Camarodonta > Echinometridae > Heliocidaris > Heliocidaris erythrogramma. The sequence continues at coordinate 33,700,994 of CM046866.1, read as the reverse complement.
AGCGGGACAGACACGCGACGAACTCCACGCAACACCTCGTTCTCTGTCACGGCTGCCTGTCTTTTCTCCCTGCCCCACGTGTGGACTCTATACATTACGCTATTTACAAAGTACACAAATAAAGTGTACTTTAGTGAGCCAATTCGCCTGATTCTCCTCATTCACGGTGTTATTTTGAAAGAACACAAATAGAAGCCCACTTCACATCTCCCCCCTCTGTTTATACAGAGAGCAAGCTCGCTGTTAGAAGAATGGCCGATACGGTGTTAACATGAACATGATCTCTACACACGTCCCCCTTGCCCTAAACTTGACCCAGTAATGACAAGAGATACACGCACAAATCATTATCGCCTACCATCAACATCGAAAATTATTCCTCGCAAATAAATACACAGCGCGAAACATTGGTTTGTTGTTTTAATGTTTTCCAAGCGACCCAGACTGTGCTACCCTGCGTCTTTCATTCTCCGACATGACATTGTAGGAGGGTTGGAAAAGTCGCCGATGTTGAAATTATGTCATCGCCTGACCACATTTTCCACTCATTCAAACTTAATTAAGCCAATGATACGTCCAATATGTAACTTTGATGGGTTCTGCGTGCTTCATAACAATAGGACCTTTCATAAATTATCACACGCAAGTAACATTAGCAAGGTGAATTATCCACGATGTCACATTTTTACTAGTGATGTGTAAGCTCTTTTCCAGTTTTTTATTAAATTATTTTGCACTGGTGAAATGTCTTTTTTCGTACTGATTTAGTTACAAACAACTTCACTTTACCCTATAATCATCACTCTTAAAATTACTAGGATAAATTAAATTGCCCAACATATGAGGGTAATTATTTAGTTCGACCAAATCTGAGCAATCTTATACCTAAGTCATGTAATAGTTAAGGTATTATGTATTATGTATTTAACACTAATTCAATATTCTGTCCAATTATGTAATTTGTTAGAATACAAAACTATCCGGGTACATTTTCTGAAACTTGATCGGGCACTTTTAAGTACCCTCTTACCATGCTTTCGTGATACCTATTTACCAACATTTTTTTTTGGACAGAGTTGCGTGTGTCATGCGTATGCCGTGTTGTGGTTTATGAGTTATGAGACCGATTAGATAAACAAATATAATTTTCGTTGTTGCAATATTATAAGGACAGCAATATTCTCTCCAACTTCATATCCATATGAAACATGGAAATAATATTTGGCAGTGTTGTTGTCAAAAGGTTGACACCAGGTAATCTGTTGACGGGTAAGACCACTTTCGATTTCATTCTGATTGCGTGCTTGGTGGGATAGCTACTACTTCCTAGAGTCTTTCCTCTACACGTTTCCCAACCCTTTCTGGCAGGAGCTTGGACCCACTGAATTTGACTAACCTGTTCCTTTGCCAATACCTGATGAGCTAAACGGCTGTATTTCCAATTCATTCTTTGTAAACAATGCCTGTTGCAAATCGATTTCCATACTATTGATTGAAAGAACATGAACACGTGTAAAATGTTCATTCAATGCAATCAATATCATACAGAAACACATTGCTCTGTACTCTCAAGATAATTTATGAATAGTGTGAAGCCCACAATGCGTTAGTTTTAAGCTATTCTGAAGTCATTAGAAGCTACTATTCAGCTTGATAATACATTCCAATGTTCAAATTCATTCATTCATTAATTATTATGTGCATTTTGAATCTGTAGCTTTGTCAGCTTTTCAGTATGAGGGCTGGGGCAGCCACCCATTGATGGTGAATGATGTTCATTGACAACGTTGCATTTTCATTGAGAAATTCAATAACTTTAAATTCATGATCATGATAATCCTGAAGCTAACGATAATAACTTGCCATAATTTTTTGAAATGCCATGTCAAATATTCTTTTAAAAATCAAATGAAATGCTGTTGTGAAATTTTGAAGGAATTTGCATACTTAGTTACAAACAGGATAGAAAATGCAGCTGAATTCCATTTTATATTTAAATTTTAATTGCAGGAATGTATGACAGAAGACAGATGCCTAAAAACAAAGAAAACGACAGAGGTGACGGAGTAATATTGGGTAAGAAATGATTGCAGCTGAATTCCAATGCATATAAATCAATTTCAAAATTTATTCCAGGTGCCTTCGCCATTCAACAGTAACGACCAGTTATGAACATTACATGATGTCTTTCTGACAAGTCATCACGGTCACGTGATTGATGCAGACTATGTGAAGCTTGTCCGCGTCGCCATGGTGACAACATCTGCGCTTGTGATTATCGTGTTGAGCGGGGTAACCCATCCCTTATTCCCATGACAAGGTGCAGTTGGCATGTCAAATAACAGCTTGGCAGTGTAGTAGGAAAAGAACCTTTCATTGATACCAATGAAACGTCTATTCATTTTGTGCAGAGTTTAATTTGATATCAGACCAGTAAAAAACTAGTTGACATTTATTTTCATTTGAGAAATCATGATGTGACGCGAGAAAAGGAGACATTGTAAGAAAACAATGTCTTCCTCTACTTACCGAAATGAAGGGGCGGAGATCCGGCCGCTCCATTGATATTACAGGTTCAATCCATATCTATGCTTCAGATCAAGAGTGCTCCCCCTCCCCCCCCGCTCCCTACGAAAAATATGTCCCAGACGCCTCTGCATTTATTACTGGGCTTTCTAAGGGAAACATGTAATTGTGTGATCAGGGCTATTTATTATGCCGTTGCCAGCTTATTTTGAAAAAAATCTTACGTGTCTAATTTCCTCTCTTGAACTCTCATGCATGACGTTTCCACTTCAAACATTCTCATCATGTGCGATGATAAAGTATGTCGGCCATTTTTCGCCGATTTGCCGCCCCGCAGTTTGCGCATCAGGCCGCAGCGTTCTGCTCATTCGGCGCATAGCGGTGTACCAGCGAACATTGACAGGCCACGATCAAATCTAGGCTTTACACGACAGTCGCTTGGCTAAAATTCTTGTACACAGTAGATGAAACCAATGATAGATTTACTATGTATAGGCCTACAGCGGAGGGACTCACCATTTTGAAAAAGAATTGGGGGAATAAATCACCTTGGGAAATTTTGAATTATATCTTCTCGTGTGGTCTCTATATGGATTTTACAACGCTTAAGTTCATTTTCAAAATTATTTGTCAACATGAATAATAGAGATGAATGTGTGAGAAGGCATATTAATTTAATATTAAAATAGTGATTCATTTGGGAAGTCATGCAGATGAGAATTTTCTGGACTCGTTGTAAACAATCGTGCATGTTTCATCTTCATGATAAAAATCAACCTTTTTTAATGCGAGAAGGATTGGATGAGGGGCCTCGTCCAGCGCCTAGCACGGCCGGAGCTCTGGGGAGAGAGTATTGAATGTGACGTCCCATTTGAGTCCACTCCTGCGGCGAGTGCACCTGTCTTCCTCAGTGCTCCAGGACCGTTAAATTGTCCCCCAATTTGTCAGGGGTTATCACGGGGGAGAGACGTGCCGCTGCGCTGATGACTACCATTCATAAATCACATTACAAAATACTTCCACTGGGTTTGGGGGAGGTGTAGATGGGGCTACAAAGGGGGCAAGGGGACGACGACCCCCTCCCTCAAAAGGAGAGGTAATAATTACAACCACACCGCACCACCAGCGATGAGAAGCGCTATAGTATAAAAGACAACACAAAGTACTTTTGAAACACCAAATAAGACAAATAGTTTCCTCTAAATCAGTCGATATCCACAATAGTCCTCTATTTGTCTTTTGTTTCAATAATATATGTCCTCAAATGATAAATATCATCATTGCTTCCTCCCATTTGAATTAAAACACTAATTGATTTCAATAAATTTTATCGCAATTCCACAACATAGGCCATTACTATACGCATGCAAAAAATCTCTATTCGATGTAGCGTATGTTCTTCGCAATGAAAAGGGCACTGGTACGTGTGAGATGAAAGAAAGAAAAAGGGTTGGGGTTAAAAGGTGAAAGACCTAAATCAAGTTCACCAACAACAGTAGACGTCAAAATAAGGAGAAATCCAATGGGCACGAAACAAACTCAGTTATCAGCAGGGTTGCTATTCGAATACATGACGCCATCTACGGTAATTTTATGACCTGTAAAAGTCGTTTAGTTACTCCTCGAATTGGAAATCTGATGATATTGTTCTCTTTAAATAATTAATTTATATTTATCAAGTACAAATGTTGTATTTTTTGTGCTAAGCTATGATTATCGAAAACAAATTACAAATGACGACTGTGTGGAATTATTTTCTCTGAATTATAGTTTCAATCTTGATGAATAGAATTATTGTCCAATGAAAAGCTAACTGATTTGAAGTAAACATCACAAATATGGAATATCAAAGAGGTGAGATGTGTTATTCTTGTTAGTTTGATTTTAAAAACAATTGTTAATAGACGCTTATTATTCAATTCATTATATTATTTCCGGAAAACATACACTGTTTTAAGTTAGTCTACACCAGCACCAGCCGCGAAGCTTATTCTACAAAGATCATTTTTTTTTTTTTTTTTTTACATCGTCACCAGCAGCATTATCATCGTCATAATTTATTGTGTCATTTCACACTTCCTACATCTTCTTTCCGATGAGATGATGATTAATAAACTGAGGGCCCTGGGTATCTGAGCTTTGAGCAAAGGACTATGTAAGACCGACCCATTAATCACCATCTATGTCGTCATCAATCTTTCAAAATGGCCGCCATCACGACGTTTGGAACAAACGCGCGGCGTCACGGCACGTGGCGCGCGCGCGCTGGCTCGTTGCCAGGAGGGGCTGGTTCCTAATGAAGATAGAGTGTTAAAATGACGCGATGCGACTTAATGATCAGCCGTCCACACTGAAGTAAATGGGATACCACACCAGCGTGGTTTGGCAATGATAAATTCTCTTTTGCCTTTATTTCTCGGATTCAAGAAATAGGTCATTTCCATTTCCACATCCAGAAGAAATTTATTCAAATAAAGAAATCAGGATGACCGCACTATGCAAGTATTTATAGAGATCTATTTATTGCATTCGTTGTGAATCTCGTATTTAAAAGGAGAAAACAAACGAGTGTGATTAACTGAATGACTCAACTAGTAATTCCTTTCATACTCTTTATTATCTCTTTTCATCAACTTTATCTTATCTATACAACAAAGATGATAGTGTTAACAGTCCATCTATATTTTAGTCATGTTAATGGAAACATTCTCTTTCATCATTTCAAATATTTGGTAATACTAATACTGATACAAGTAATTGGTTAAATGGTTAAATAGCGATTGGGCAGTCAAATTAGTAATTGGCTTGGAAGGAACTAATAGCTTTATCATATTCATCACCCAATTCGTATGATGCTTGTAATGTTTATGAGGCAAGTCCTCTAGACCCATCTTCCTCTTCGATTCTGAAGGCTTACATCAGGACAGTTTGGTGTGGAAGAGAGAAGATGGCAGCTCATTATTGCAACTCCGAAATCTCAAGAACACATCTTCCGAAGTGCAGCCCTTTGCATTAATTACCCAAACACTCGGCGTGTGGAATTAAATTGTAAGATAAACATTTGAATAACATTAGCGTAATCGAGGAGATGGATCTGTCCGAATGACTTGTACGACCAGAAGTACAAGACAGAAGCGTTAACCCTGATTGAGAGAGATAGGCATCGTTTCACCAGACGACATTACCCCCTCGATTTTTCGCCCCTGTCAATCCGCGCGCTTTTCTTCGTGTATCCTCCACTCAAGTCCACTCGCCGTACTCCAAGTGAACAAACCGTCTCCGACGAAAGTGTTTGGAGCGCTTAGCTTGCTGTATCGGCAGCTACTTACGGCGCATTTAGAAATCAGCTGAACGTAGATTATTTTGCTTGATAGAGAAGAGAATGGGTAATGAGTTTAAGAGGAGAGGAAAAGAGATAAGATGAAAAAGATCAAGTGTAAGACAACTCTTGTATTCCGTCGGCAGCTATGTATTACCTTGCCGTCATGGTTTTTGCACGTCGACGCGAAAGAGGTTGCGGCGAGCGCGTAAATTAACACAGTAGTTTCCGCAGACAACCGGGATCTATTTCTTGTTGCTATAGAACACCACTAATGGACCGTATCGGCTGAGATTCTACCGTCAATTCTAGAAACAGCACAAGCCGGAGAAAGAGGCAAAGGACCTCACCTTCTCGTCCTTCCACATCGAGCTAAAATGGACCTGAAGAGTTTGAAACTGTTGGAGTATGTGAAATTAGAAACAGAAATGTACAGGTTTGAAAGAACACTTGATGTCAAGGAATGGTCGAATCGATTTGATGACTATTTTGATATGGGAAGCAATACAAAATCAGTTGGGTCACTCCATTCCAAATTTTAGACGCTCTACAGACTGAGTAAAAACTGGGCTTTATCAAACTACACCTTATTTGAACCTGAAGAAATATAGAGTATGTTGGTTATTGATTATATACAGCCCTGGAAAACATTATTAGACCAAGCTTCTGTAATAAGGGTACCATAATATGCATACAAAATTATAAAAATGATTTGTCTTTGTATTTCACTGAATGAATACCAAATTCCAGCAATTATACCTTGCTTTTATGTAATTTATTTCCTTCTTACCACAAAAATAACACTATATGTAACCACGCTCGGTCTAATATTTTTTTTCCATGGCTGTATATTGCTTAAACAACTTTACAAGCTCTCAATCAACTAATGAGGTCAAGACATATAAATGTGTGCTTTCTAATGCATATATTTGTCGTTTGAATATTGTTTATCATGTGCTGCCATCTACGTCCATTAATTTGCCTCCTGAAGAACTCGAAGGGTTACGACTGTATACTAGTTAATTCAAGCATTCAACGCTGCAAATCATTTTATCGTTTTCACACAATCATAGTGACAACCTACAAAATATCATCGTTGCCATTATCATTCAGTTTTTTAATCATTATCATTATCTTCATCATCTTCATCATCTTCATCGTCAACATCATCCAATCCATCTTCTGTCACTATGGACCAACTATATTCCTCCTTTTCTCGACGTCCTCACTCGCATATCAAACTGATCGCAACCAAAAAATTATGTCAAAAAGTTGAAAGAAATGAAAGCTGATGGCATTTCCCATTCTTTCACCAGAAGCTGTAAGGGATTTCATCTTTATTATAGTGCAACCGTATACATCTCGCTTCAAATCCCCAATTCCGTGCAATCTGCGCGCCAGTTCGTGACGCGGGTAATCCAAGCAGCGCTCCGGCTTGGTGCATCGACGGCGTGAGGTTTCCACCGCGTTTACACATCGAAAAACCCTTGTTTGTCTTTACGATTTGAAATCACTTTATATTGTATAATAGTGAATTAACAAAATCTATTAAATCTATAGGAAAATGAAAGGGATAATTCAGATCCATTAGGATTTGGGAATAATAACGTTTGAATGGTGTTTGACATTCGTTACGGTGTAACGTAAATCAGCAAAGAAATCACTCTGGGCGAACAACAAAGATAATTGTGTTGCAATTAATTTTTTTTTTTTTTTATTTTTTTTAATTTTTTTTATTTATTTATTAAAAATACGCAGAAATAGAGGAAATCATGAACGATATTCGATTAAACAATTATTGGAAATTATTCTTACACAAGCGTGTTTTTTTCAAAACAGTAACACAACATGAATGTGGACGCGGACCTTCGTCAAAGCTGGAAGATCTACACCATTGTACCAGCATGGTTAAGAGATACCTTCCCCGTTTACAATACGAACATCCGTCCCTGGATCTTTGAAATGAATTTCATCAAGTCGAGAACCGTACGTTGGCTTAAGAAGATGTAAACATACTAAGCGAAATGTGAGAGGGTTGCAGAAGGTCCTCACTCGCAAATTATGAACAGAAATGAAAGAAGAAAATTTGGTTGGTAAGTAACTTTATTTGGGTTTTAGGTAACTCCAATAATGATTTCAAAGACTTGTCAATCAACGGCTGCTCATCACGTGACCCCCAAAGAAGTGACCGTACGGAGAGACAGGGACAGTGGAGCTGAAAGTGGTGTCATTCCATATTTGTGTTATATTGCTACCGTCGGTCTTGCAAAGAAATTGATAAATAGTTGTATTTTGAAATTACGAGTAAAGATTCAAAATGACATGACGTTAAATGAATCCAAATTGTATAAGGAAACAAGTCAACTATAAAGGAAACACCACCCAATAATAACACATGTTTTTAGATAATTATGGCTAGTTGAACTTGGCCATATTGTGTGTATTTGCCAAGCTGATCCAGATATCAATTTATTGTCTTAGAAGGGGATTTCCCCTTTTCTGAAATGAATTGTCGCATTAACTAGCTTTCTAAAATTTTCGCATTTCTAACCATCGTTTTGAAAAAAAATTTATTCACAGATGAAGATTATTAAAGATGTTTACTCGTATACATGATGTTTCAATTAGAAAGGACGAAATGTATAGTTTGTGACTGTAATTTTGCTCTACTAGATAATCAGTTTTATTGGTTATCCTATGCACTGTAGTGTAATAAATTTTAATTTCTTCCATTCCCTTTAAAATGTAGATGCAGACTGTTTGTCTTGGGTAGCATGCATTTTATAATCGAAACAAACATAACTAAATAATGTACATTATTGAAATATTCAACATTATTATTATTATCATACTGTTAGCCAAATAAAATATTGGACTTATCATGCTGAGCTTATGAACAAGACTTAAGCCCATTATGATTCCAATTAATTTCATAATTTCCTCATCCACAGATGAAATTCTGATGTCTTGTATTTTTGAAAAAGTCTGAAGTCAAGTAGCAAAACCCTGAGATACAAAATACTATGGCTGAATATAAACGAACATTCCTCCCACCCCCTCCCTCCCCTCTCTCTCTCTCTCTCTCTCTCTCCCTCTTCTCTTTATCTCTTATCTCCGTCTCGCTATATTGACCTCTAGTTATATCCCTCCCCGCTCGCTGTCTGTCTCCCCTCCTTCCTCCCCCTCCCACTCTCTTTCTGTCCCCCTCACCCCCCCCCCCCCCCCCATTGGCCCCCCTTTCTCTCTCTCTCTCTCTCTCACCCATCTATTTCTCTGCTCGTGAACTGCATACATTTTGTCGGCTTCGTCATCATGAGGAGAAAGATTTTGAGATGAAATGAAATTAAATATATCTTCACTCATCGTCCAAGCTGAACGGGGAGGCAGGATTCTTCCGCTCCCCTTGTGCCATGTTCACACCTCTGACTTCCGCCGCGTGTTTAGTCGTCAGCTCGGGTTTCACACCACACGGAAACTTACGGGTGGGCCTGTTAGGGGTTTTTCTTCAACCTGTTTGCTAAATAGCCAAAAGGATGGAAGAGTCTTGCAAATGTTACGCAAGGGTCACCATGAAAATCATACTTTATCTATTTCTTTATATTTCCAAATATTTCAAGGTATTTCGGATTTCAAACCACACGGAAACTTACGGGTGGGTCTGTTCGGACTGTTTGGGATTTACTTTAACCTGTTTGCTAAATAACAGCCCCCAAAAGAAGAACGATCCAAATTTTACGCAAGGTTTCACTGTGAAAAGAAAAAAAAAAGCAACAATTCAAATGCAAACATCATTTAATTTTCGTTAAAATTTAATGATAACGCTACTATGTTGGAATATTTTGACAATTTATGTTAAGAGACGGTTGCAAGGGAAAATAGGTGGGATAAGAGGTGATGGTAAGACAGATATATCAGAAATAACTAACTGGAAAGAATAACTGATGTATGAAGTATATGCGTTCCGGTAAAAAGTTTGATATATTTTGCTTACCAACAAGGACAAAATAAGCGTAAAGAATTCATATATTAAAGTAATTGAGCTGCTTCTTTCCCTTTCTCCTGTGTAAACTCTTCATTTAAGACATGGCTATGTATTTACATTGTGAAAGAAACTGTCTCAAAGCAATTGTGAAAGATTGATCATGTCTACATAAGAATGGGTGTATAATGTGAGGTTTTGGAATCATCAAAATGATATTTAGAAATTGACACAATCTCGCTGAAAACCACATGCACAGCACACAGAAATGGGTATATGGGACTGCACATACACGTGACATGAATGTTCAACCCGAACACTTCATCTATTTTCAGGGGACATTCCTACGATGAAGTTCTTCCAAACTGACATGAAAGGAATGAGAAAGCTCATAAATTATTTTCAGCTTTCCAGAACTCAAACTTCTCTTTAAAATTAAAACAATTCTTGTTTACATCTGTCAAATTTATGGAGCTTTCTTTCTTCTTCGACTTCCTCTTTGCACTTCAAATGCTTATAGCATTTTAAATTTAATGGGCGGGGTAAGGGGTGCGGGTTATCATGGATGCTTGTTTCTCAAAACTTTACATAAACAGGTTGACAATTCCGAAAGTATAAATCATATCAGTTGGCCTGTAATTACTTCCTGTCGCATCATAAGGAATCCTTACTATAATTTGGCTATTGTGTGTCTGTCCGTCCGTTTCTTTGAAGGCGCTTTTCTCCGTGATTTTCCACTCAATCGAGCTGGGTTATATTTTAAACGTGGTTAAATTGTTCCCAGATTGTCATGAGGGGGGGGGGGGGGGGTTGTTTGTGGTATTTTGGTCGTATTATTTCAAGGTTTTTTTACAATTCGTAACATTCTTTGGCAGGCCCCGAGTAAAGCTTCGAAGTTCCCAGTCCTTTCGACTTTTTTCGGGTCAGCGAAATTACATAAGCATAAGTTTCACGTACGGTACGCTTGCACCATCGTCTATTTGAAGCTGCGTATACACGTAAGGCTATAATTTTATGCTGATGAATGAACCGTGGCACCGCGTCTACATAGATCTACACACTCGGCCTTCAGTCAGTGTGTTTTATTCCACGTCCAGTGAATACATACATGGTTGTACATGTAACGTTAGATCATGGAGCTATTGTAGCTTCATGGTTGATCTAAAAATTGTTCAACATTCAGAAATTGCTAATTAATGCACATCCCGCCTGAATCTAGAACTACAAGTACAACTAGCACCTGAATTTCAGTCACATCACATCGGACATCGGGAACGGCTCTCTTTCGGCTTCGATGTCGAGTGGGGGGGGTGGGGTGGGGTGGGGGTATGGGGGTCCAGTTTCCCTCCATCATTCTCTGACAAGTAAAGAAAAAGTAAAAGAAAGAAAAAAAGTTTTTCGTTCTAAGCCTAAGGGGGGGGGGGCACAATTAATGCATACTTTTCTTCCGGGGGGGGGGGGGGGACGGGCCGGATGTGCCACTGATCTAACATAAACCAGTCAATATTGTTATTTATTTGAATGGAAACTGAATATTGTATTCTAATAAGTGAAGATGCCCATATATAACATTTTAAAATGCACGAGTTCCATAAGATATACATTTTCAGTGTATGTTCTAAGACTTTTATCATTTCCTTCAATGCATAACTACTTAACCTACCAGGGAAAAAAATATCAGAAACCTAAACATGCCAGTGGAAGCCCTACAAATCTTATCAATTTTCATCACAGCAGCTACCCCCCCCCCCTCTCTCTCTCTCTCTCTCCTGTATTCTTTATAATTTTTATCTATCCCCCTGCATGTCTATTTTTCTCTCTTTTGCTCTCATTTTCCCCACTGTCTGTATCTCTTTCTCTCTCTCATTTTTTCCACTGGCTGTTTCTCACTCTCTCATATTTCCACTGTTTCTCTCTCTCTCTCTTTCTCTCTCATTTTCCACTCTGCCTCTCTCTCTCACTCATTTCCCCACCACTGTTTCCCACTGTATCACTCTCTCTCTCTCTCTCTCTCTCTCTCTCGCTTCTTTCAACATTCCACTATATAATGATTGAACAACCTTTAATTGAAGAACTACAAACAAATGCAATCTGTTGTACATTGTAGGATAAATATACTTACACATTTCTTTTCGACTTTCGAATGATAACATTTTTATATTACAATAATTGCCTCTTGACTGCTTCCTGAATACTCCGTGTTACAATACATTTCTTTTTTATTTTATAGTTAGATTTTGATTTAACTCCGCAATGATATTCAAGTTCCCCCCCCCCCCCCCCCCCAGTTTACCCCTAATACTAATTAAGCTAAACCTCCTATCTATATTTAAAGATAAGTCTGCTACGAATCAATTGTTCAAATATGTTTCATCAATAAACTACTTGCCTTTCAGTGTGAATGGGTGCTTGGGCTGTACATAGGAGAAGACCACCCCCCCCCCCCCCCCGCCACCATGGTGCCACGGGTAATTTTTGCTAGTTTATATCCAAAACTCAAACACACCCTTATCGGGGAATTATCCCTGCCCAATTTAACACATCGACGTGCGGTTTCATGAGGAACCAGACTTCCAAAAAGTGGGTGGGTTCATTATTGTTGTTACGTAATTCGGATTAAGGAGTGTCACATAATATTGGTTGACATCTTGTTTACATCCGCTTTAAGTATCAGCAAAGATTGGCCTCAAGCAAGCCTGTATTGCAAGCTTGAAATTTTCAATGCTCACACGTAACAGCTTTAGAAGTAAATCTGTAATAATTTATAATTTGTAATTATTGATAATCGCAGTATGATTTCTTTGTTTTATTCTAATCGAATCAAAAATGATAATGACTCTGACTCTAGCTGCCTGGTTCATTTTAAAATAATTATTTTAACTGATGACTTTGGCTGGAATGGAGAAAGTGCAGTGGCGTAATTTATAGTGGCAATGTAAATGAGCTGCAGAACACGTCCAGTGCAGCTAGTTGATGTAGATTCTCCAGCGCAAGAGGGTTATGGAGAATGCCCCATCAAAAAAAATTCCTGCACTCTGACTTACTGCTACTGAAATGTCCGACTTTTAAAAACGTAATATTGATTTCTTTTGTTCTGGGTTTCCAAAGAGTGGGGCGCATGCCGGCTACGCCATTTGCTGGATACGCCACGGACAATGTTGTTGGGCGGCTCTCCTTCGGTGGTCAAATATTTGGCGGATTAATCCTGGTTCGCGTGACTTGACACACTTATAATTTATGTTCCATGTTATCGCACATTCAATGAGTATGTATTTTATCGCTCTCTTTGTTTTTTACAATCGCACGATGTCATCATGCCATCGCTTGTAAGCAGGCTATGATGAGTTTTAAGGGACAGCGCATCGATTGAACACCATTGACCCTTTAAATAAACGCAGTTGGCTGCGAGAAGGACACAATAAATTACCACATGTATTATAGACGGAACCATGTTAACTTTATTTGTGATTCAAGCGCAACAGAACAAGAATATAACTAGAATGCAATAAAGTTTACGAACTTTAAAGTGTACCAATTTGTGTACAGCTAGAACCTCCTTAAAATCAACCTCAAAGCACTTTACCCGCCCTTCTATCGGTTAACGGTTAAGTAGTATGAAGAAATTGAAGGAAAACATAAAACTCCCTCGAACTCGGAGTTGGGTTCCGCGCAGGCTCTTATTTTATGCGAGCGCGTATTCGGGTGCATCGACTAGTCTCCTCACAAGTCGCTGCATTGTGTATTTGGAGTGTATTAGAATGATCACTGGTTAGCATATTTGACTGGGGCGAATGGGGCACACGAGCACACATTAAATTGGTGTGTGTGAAGAGTATGGCAACAGGTTTAATCGCCCCTGTGCCCCCTGTGACCCCCCCCCCCCCCGATCCGCTGCTGAATATAGATTATAGAACCCCTCGAAATGGTCTTTTCAATATGCATGGAATATGTATTCTTGTGGATAAGATCACGGACTTATTTTTATCGTTGTCTGCAGAATATAAAAAAAGTCTACCTGACCATTAAATACTGAATATAAATGTCATGGTAGACCAAATGTGTCAATTCCAAGTACATTTGTGATCAAACAATACCGAGCTCACAGTCACTTTTGTTTCATTATTTTCCGGAAAAGGATTGAGCATAATGGCAGAGTAATTGCTTCTATGAAAATAAATAACGGATGTGTCGTCTTCAAAAAATCGCTTGTATCCGTTAGAGGTGTAAGGTTTCAGATTTTACACCGTTTAGGGATTACTCTTCGAAATACTTTCGATAAACTCTTCTATAGTACGTACCAGTCCAGAGGCGTAGCTACGGGGGCAAAGGGGCGAAGGGGCACGGGAATAGAGAGCAAAATGAAAGGGAGAGGGTGCAAGTACAGTGACAAGAAGATGACAGACCCCCCCCCCCCCATTCTCCCTTAACTATTGGTAGCCTTGTTAATTTGCATTCAGTCCCCAAGTAGGATCGTTGCCCCCCCCCCCCCCCAATGATGCCAGTCCCCCTCAATACCTACACCCACGCTACGCAACTGTACCAGTCTGTAAAACGTAAATCCGTTTCCGCTATTCTGATTTTCCCAGGTATTTTGAGGTCTTGCAGTCGCTTTCGTATTAGCTTATATAATAAATTTATTGTATTTTTTCTTTGAAAATGTGAATAAAAACAGCATGTATGCTAGATTGTGCAGATAATTGCCACGAGTCAGTAAATATACGATTTTATTTTTCCTACAAATCCTGACATTTGATTGTGGTACAAATAAAGCATAAATCAATGCTTAGAACAAATGAATTATGTAATTTGGATAAAACACAGGAAACTTATCTTAAGCAGCACCCGTCAATTAAATAATGGATGGTCATCTCATAATGGTAAACTTGTGATACCATTAATAGTTACAATGTGACTTTGCGTTACAAATTACAAAAAATAGCCAACATAATGCGAAGGAATTCGTGTAGAAAATGAAAGCAACAAAAACAACCTACAATAAATGAAGTGTTAGCAACAACATAGGTCTTTAGTACTAACTACAGGTATGTAGGCATATGTATGGTATTGGTGAACATTGCCAGGGGAGTGGGAGGTTGGGAGCTCTCTTTTTCATCAACGTAATAATCCATGTAGGGTAAAAAGGAGAAACAAAGGAAAAGCCAATATCATTGAGAATGAAGATTGAGCTATCTCTTCGATAGAAATAGTAATCATCTAAACTGATTATCCTTAAATCCCTGAAACTCGCCAGCGGCACTGCTATCATGATTGCTACCGGGACCTAGCGGGTTCGCACAGGGGAAGATGAAAATTCAATTCATTTTCAAGGAATGAGGTGTGGGGATGATAGGATTTAGCCAAATATCTGTGCCGAGTGGTTTTGATTCCTCCTACAATACCTGTTGTTTACAATTCCAAACTGATTGTCGTCGTTCCTTCTTGTTTTCTCTGATTTTGTGCGACGCCCGTTTGAACACTGCCAGATGGCCGTGTATTATTGGGGAGGATCAGTGCCTGTTTTCCTTGACGCACTCACACCTTTGGTGGAGGATGGCGAGAGGGGGATTTGCTTTGATCTCGTGGCGGGCTCCCTGTCACGCCCCGTATCTTCAGGAGGTATGCTATAGGAGGGTGGCTAGCTCGCTGGTAGCTCAGGCGTAAATACATCGGTCATTGACCCCTTGAATAGAAACAATGGGTGGTGTGAATACGATCGGTCATCTTAGAACAAAGAATGGGGCTGCGTGGTGCCACAAGCAGGGAAGGGGTGGACTCCCTACGTGCAAATTAGTAGATAATACAAAATGAGGATTTTGACCAAAGGTCGTTAACCTTCTCATTAAGGCCTGGCACTTTCTAGTATCGAGAAAAAGGCCATTGAACAATCCTGGTCAATCTGTCTGAAAGTTAATTGTGAATACTAGAGGCACTGGTTACATCATTTGATACCACACCCCCCCCCCCCCCTCGGCATGGTCTCATGAATAAAGTAAATTAGATGAATGCAATAATGAGAATACATGTCCATGTATATGCAATATGAATTTACTGTTAAGTTAGCAGAGAACCAAACAATTCTAGAGAAAGATAACATTGGTTCACTGTTGTCTTTTGGAGGATAGGCAAATTAATAATGGTGTGCGAATTTTAAGCCAAAAACCCTAAAATAGCCTTCATATCCAGGCAGGGGCGTCGATAGGGGGAGGGGTGTGTGGGGGTGTCGGCGAAAAAGGGAGAGATAAGAGGAAAGGGAATAGGACAAAAGAGAAAGGAGAAGAAAAAAAGGAAAAAAAAGAAAGGGAAAGGAAAGGAAAACAAAACAAAACAGAAAGAAAAGAAGGAAAGGAAAAGGGACGGAAAGAAAAAGAAGGAAAAACTGGCCATTTTTTTTTGCTAACTCACTTCGGTCGCTCGCAAAAACACGGGAAAGTTAATATTCTGGCAAAAGGCGCCCCCTTTCGGAAATAGGCTACAGCCCCCCCCCCCCCGGATTTTCAAAGTTCGGGCAACCACCACTTCATATTCAGCCAGCGAAGTGAGGTGCCAGAATATTCACTTAATTATTTGGGCAGCGAGGTTCCCAGATAATTATGTAACTCCTGTCTGTAACTTCTGTACATTTTCTCTAAGAAATTGAAAAGTTTATATTTGGGAAAAAGGCGTCAGCCCCCTCCTTGCAAAAATGGGCCCGTATGATCAAGTTCTCTACATCTGTGATTTTCTTTTTATTACTGTTTGTGGGGAGAGGGAGGGAGATTAGGGTGCACCATTTTTGTCTGCAAATTCGGGTGTCACACCCCCCCCCCCCATCAAAATGTTCTAGCGACGCCTCTGTATCCAGGTTATCAATTTTTTTCAAAATTATCTTCAACTATAATTATAATTTTTTGCCAATTGAATGCTCTCACTTTTTTTGAACTTACGGGAAACACACACTGACTTCATAAACCTGAAGGAATAAGATATTTACCATTCGTAAATAAATGAGAAAAAAAATGAACGTCATCAAGAAAATGATGAAAGAAAACCTAGACAACCGCGATACTGCAAAAATACTGCATGGAAATAGATTTCTTGATCAAACAAGATATGACCGATGATAAAGTTCACGCTTTAATCGTAAAGTGAAATATACTTGGCGGCATTTGAAAATGCCAAAAAAATATCTGCAGATATGATTTGTCTCAGTGGCTTTCTTTAAAGTAAAAATAATTGATAAGAAAATTATTCAACAAATCACGCCAAAAACAAATCGATTTACTGTTAACACACATAAAACTTGTTGTCAATAACAACTGCCCAATTTCTATGGCAAATTTTCTCTCAGCCAATCAGATTCAAGGATTTCAGTAGGTTATAACAATTACTGTTACTTGTTATTCATAACAAGTTATATGAAATGGGGCCCTGGTGACCCATGGCAGAGTATCTTGTACCATTGCTCGACAATGTCAGTGAATTCAAATCAAATGTGACCCTTTGCAAATGTGTTTAAAATGTTCCCTATATGGATCAATATTCCAAATGTGCTCCTGTTCTTGAGATTTCTTTAAAGGTTAAAGTGTGCCTATCACCTGAAAAAAATAATTTGTGTACAGCTAGAAGGTATAAAATCAAACTCAACGAACTTTATCTGACATTCTATAAATCATCAGTTAAGGAGTATGAAGGAAACAGAGGATAACATTATGGTGCGCGCGCGGAACCGAACTCCGAGTTGGATTCCGCGCGAGCCTTCTCTTGGAGAGCGCGTACGGGTGCGTCGAGTAGTGCGCTCACGAGTCACTTTTACGCTTATAGAGAATGTAATTAAACATGCAATATTTCTTTGAAGCCCATAAATAGTACAACATGGAATCTCTAACATACAGAGCAAATATTTTTTTTGTGATTGGTACCCTTTAAACTATTTTATTGATGTTTTATCATGTGTATGTTAGAAATGTAACCTTTTTGGTTGAAAATCATCAAAAATAAATTGCTGACAACAAATGATTATTGAATGAGTATAGAACTATTTGAAAGTAAAATAGGATGAGAGATGGCTAGATTTTCCTCACTCCAGACCTTTCACAGTTTCACTGAAAGCAGGAGCAGAGTTCAATGAGAGCTAGAAAAATAATAAAGCATTCCGAATGGAGGATGGGCTGATGCAGAAGTGCCGTTATGGAGACTGTGGGGGGGGGGGGGGGGAGAGGGGTGATTGCCCCCTATGATTTACTTCACATGGCATTGTCCTTAAAATTATATTTTTTTGCTGGCTCGCTTGCTTGTTTGCTTGTTTGCTTGTTTGTCGGAGATTTATTTTTTAAATAGAATCTTATGGTACTGCCGAAAAAATTTTAGAACTTTTTTTCTTCTCGTTAAATATTTTTGAGACCTGTATCATCCCCCTTAAAAAATAGGCATAAGCTGGCGCCGCCCCTTGACTAATGACAACGAAGATGTGAGCGATGCATCTTGCCCGCATGACGATAGTGTTGTTATTCCTTGTCTGCTCATCAGACTCCTCGTTCCGTAGCTCTGTTTTCTTTTCTCCGTCATCTTTTCCTTTGCCCATCTCCCAGTCTATATTATCACCTTCCGCTCTTCTCTTAGGTTTGTCTGAGGTAAACATTGACGAAGAGTAACCATCTATATGCTGACGACATCTGGGTGGGGGTGGTGCATCTGCAGGCTCCTATCCCCCACCCCTTTCTTACCCTATCTACCCTATCATTTATATACACGCCCTTTCCTATCACTGTAATAGAACCAAATAATGAGCACATATTATTTTCACCTCGTACTTACTTCTAAAGGGTCTTAAAGGGATACACCACCAGGCGGCCGTGGGGAAAGTCAGGACTGCGTAAGCCCCATTCACTCGTACACAAGTTTGTGCGTATAACGCGTCCGTTGGACTACCGCGATTACATTTCGGACTGCACGAAGCCGACCGAATCTCGCACGAGAGCTCGAGCTCAGGCGGAGCGTGCATGTTGCGCAGCGACCAGTCTGTCCGAAGTTTGCGCCCCGCGGGGCAACGGCATGATAGATAACGATCACGGTGCCCTCTCGCGGCATAAAAACGTCCACAATTTGCGGTTGAGTATCCCTTTATCTTAATTAAAAGTTATATTAAGCAGTTAAAGTTAAAGTTGTGTTCTGGTCATGCTGTTACATTGTGAAAGAAACTGTATCAAAGCAATTGAGAAAGGTTGATCATGTCTACATAAGAATTGGTGTATACTGTGAGGTTTTGAAATCATCAAAGTGATAAGAAATTTCTCTGAAAAGCGCATGCACTGCACACAGAAATGGGTACATGGGACTGCACACAACTTCTGGCATTAATATTCGGCCCGAACATTTCAGCTCTTTCTTGTCGTATTTCAAATATTAGGCATTTGAAGAGCAATCATTTTCAGGGGACATTTCTGCTATGATGTTCTTCCAAACTGACATAACATGAACAAGAAAGCTCACAAATTATTTTTCACCATTCCCGGAACTCAACCTTTTCTAAAAATGTAGTAACATATAGACCTGTGTTTGTAAATTCCAGGGGACGATCGGGTTTAGGTTTTATTAAATTTATGGATTTTAAGAGAAACATTTGAATGATTCAATCTATTGCAACTTAAAAATCAAAGATTTAATGCTTATTTAAAAAGAAATTTTAAAAAAGTACATACTCTACAATGGACGAGTTACAACATACCTAGTGAAAACCACTGCTTTTTAACTATATTCCCATAGTCGCAGGATGTGTTCTTAGATGATTTTTTAAAAGGTATTTTGAAGTTATACAGCTCTACACATTTGAAAAAAGTAACATTCATAGACTTATGATTAATAAAAGATGTCTGTGTCAGCGTGTCAAGATTAAGTAATTCTTAAGGAAGGGATTGGACCCTACTCCAATCAAGGAGTTATCCTTGCTCTAATATCATCATGAATATGTCTTTTCAAAGATACATTATTTGCCTTATACCCTCGTTTATCGACTTTGTCAAGAGATTATGAGTAATTAGCCGGATGACGACAGTGCCTATAAGTATGTGCTACGGATTATGGGTTGGTCACGTGACTATCGGTCGCGACATTTTGATTGGGTAATCGTGATAAATCCATGTTCTGACAAGCGTAACAATCTGTTTATAAACATGGGTGGGCCCAAGTATATGTCCTTTACATTTGTTAAATCCTTTTTAGAGCTAGTTTCGTAACCAGACTTTCAAGAACATTTGTAATCAGCTGTTCTTTGTTCATAAATGGTTAGTCGTATACTTATTTTTTCTGGTCCTCTTCAGTCCAATTCTAGTAACGGTGGCATTATGACATGAAGTCTATTAAATGTAATCCTATCATATCTTATTCTGTTTCAGTTTTTAATCGAACCGTAGCTTATGTGACTATGTTTCAAATGTTTTCAATGATCATTATACGATTCACAATGCCGACTGCTGAATTAGCACATCATGCCTAACAAAGCTTTTCTTTCAAGTCGAGATATTTTTTATTACTCACAAAAAGTAAATCGATCGTTTCATGCAGAAATGTTTCTTTATATAAGCCTAAATCTTATTGAAGACTAATATTTCGTGATCTCTATCTGACCGTCTCCCCCCCCCCCCCCATTCTGCCCTCCTCGCCTCATTGACTACTATTAACAGACGTCATTCCAGCCCTATCACTCGGCCTGTCCACACAAACCATATGCCCATTTGGCGCAAGATATGACTGAGAGTTTATTCTGTTACGTCAACGAAAAGAAATGTTTGGCTTGATAAAGATGAGGGCGATCAGCTAATATGGATGATACAAGATGACAAGCGACCTCACACCCTCTTCATCCAAAGACCTTTATCCTCCTGCTTGAGATTGTCGACAGTCGATCTACCAGAATACGGAAGATCCAACCTTGCAAGCTCAAGCATCCATCCAACCTTTAAAATCTACTGCATTCATAAAATTTACTTGATGGAAAATTATAAAAATGTTTGATAATATTTCGAGATTTGGGGTAGAGAAAGCTAACATGTATGTTTTATTGACTTCCATTTTCCTTTGTGCCAACAACTTCCATGCAAAGTTTTGAATCCATATTAAATCATCATTTCATTTGAAAGTCTCCTCTATTATTTGAATTGTGAGTTCTACATCGAACGTTTGAAAGAAGACGCAATGGATCATGAGGTTTCAAAGAAAATGAAAATGAAAATGAAATTTTGGCCCCTTTTCTCTCTAAAAAAAATATCGTTTTTGTACAACCCTTATGCATTTCTTTCCTAATTTTCATATTTGTTTCATCCTGACCTTTTCTAGACTTTATTATTCAACAATGTTTACAACAGACTTCGTACCTAAGACTGAACCGAAAATAGAAAGTGAACATTCTTCTGACCTTCAAGGTGATAAATCCTCTCGCCAATAAATATCACTCCATTCTTTCGAAATGGATTTGAATTGGCATAAAACATAAATTGAAGTAACCCTCCTTTAATCATTTGTATCGACGTGGTTTATGGTCGAACTATTAAATTTTGATACGACCCTTCATTCCGCTACGTATAGGATGTGTTCTGGTATAGCCTGGTTGTAAATAGTTGTGCTCCTTGGTGTAAAACCATGTCGTTAAAGCTAATTGATTGGTCTCATTGGTCATGTTGGTGGGAGCATCGTTGACATAGAGTGAAAATTGAGTTCATGAGTTCACAGAGAGTGTATGTTAAAAGAAAAGTAAAACGAATCCACCGTGAAGCAGTGTAAATGTGTCAAATGACTGAGAAGAATATAAATACTACTTCTTCAATATGAAATATGAAGACACATAGATATAAGCATGGACCTACTAGATAGAGGGGGAGGGGTAAAGAGAGTTTACACGTCGTAATACCAACAGGATTGTGAAATGATAGAAAAGAGCACACTGTAAAAACGCTACTAAATTTCATTCTGTATCCGAAAATTAGCTTCAGATGCAAGACAAGTTTTCATTGACTAATTGCACAGATAACAAACAGGTCACTACTACACATGGCAGGGCTAACCTACCTACCCATCCCCCTCCCCTCGATTTTTCAGAAAATTCAGCATCTCAAAACAGTTTGTTCTATTGCTTCATGCGCCCCTCCCAGCTTACTTTTGTTGTATATATGCCCAACCTATAGACCTAATCATACACCCCTTTCATTTCCTTCTTCCTCCTCTTCTTCTGCTTCTTCTTCTTCTTTTTTGTGGGGGGTAGTTGAAAGGGGCAAAAAACAGACCTCCACAACTTTGAAGAGGGTCGTTCACAAGCAATAAAGTGGCCACACATTCCCAAATACCTTATCCCACCCACCGTTTGCCGTCCTTTACTGTAGGCCGCTCTACCACATCTACGGGCGAGGAAGAAGCCAAAAGTGACATTTTCTCTCCATAAAATATTGGGGTCTTACGGTATGTTTGACATTTACTAAGCAATAGCTTTATTTCATACATAAAGGTACTACTTGCTTCTCTGTTTTGCATACAGGCAGCTCGGTTTCGCAGAGTACTTATGAAAAGGATAGAAATAGTTCAGATTTATGTGATTTGAAACATTTAAAAGTAAAATACAGTGTTTGTTGCTGGTATAAAATTGGCCGTCAAGAAAATGTTTACAATTGTATTTTGTTACAAATGTTTTTTTTTTTAACTAATAATTTTACACTGACACCTTTTCACGTTTTGATTAATCAAATCCCTAAAACCATTGGACTGTAAAATCCATGTGGATGATATAACCATAAATAGGAAAAGGAATATGTGAAATGATAAGATTTTCTTTAAATGGAAAATAGTATTCTCCTTTTAATACTATCAATAATCTCAGACACCAAGAGCAGTGAAAGACTACAAAATCGATTTTATTTTATAACACAATGTACTAGTATTCTGGACATTTTGTGAATCACTAGCAGAAAAGCAAAATAAAAACATTGCAAAAAAGTAAAAGTAAGATGATGGTTACCCTGTTTGTATGGACAAGAAAAATATGGATATATGTAATAATATTTTAATGTTGTTTTTATTTCTGGATAGGCTGAATTCATAGTTTTAATGATTAATTCATAAAGAAGGAGCTATACAATCATCCCCCCTCTCTCTCTCTTTCTCTCTTCCTCCCTCTCCCTCCCCCCCCCCCCCTCTCTCTCTCTCTATATATATATATATGTTATAACTCATGATGACAAATATACAAAACAGTTTTCAATATCGATAAAAAAGTATATAGGCCTGCCAGTGGATAGTATAATCACAGCATACAAACTGTGTCAAAGTAGAATGAACTATTTTAGGCCTATACTTTACTGTTTTAGCTATATATAGTTGCTAATTTTTTTCTTGAGCACCCTGTATCAGATGGCCACACACTCTGTTTTAAATCAAGGTCTCCTATTTTATTCTACGATCTTCAATATTTTTTACTGTTTGTTTCAATGGTATTTCGTACATAAAGATGATTTGTGTTTATTGCATGCATGCCTCCAGAACCGTTTCTATCCCCATTCACACCACCTCTCTCTTTCCCTCTGTTCATCTCTTTCTCGCTCTCTCTCTCTCTTTCTTACTTTCTCTCTCCTTTTTGTTTTCTTTTTTTCTTGTAATAACAATAATAATAACAATAATGATAATCATAATGATAATAATAATAATAATGGTAATAATAATAATAATAATAATAATAGTATTAGTAATAATAATAATAATAAAAACCCAATAATTATACTACTAATAATGGTAATATGATAATAATAATATTATTTCTCTCTCTCTCTTTCCCTCTTTATACCTCTCTATCTATTCTCTTTCTCTTTTTATCTCTCTCTTTCTCTCTCGTTTCCTTCCCTTCATATCTCTCTCTCTCTCTCTCTCTCACTACAAAATATGTCATAATTTGGATGCTTTTTTGTCGAAATGGTCAATTTATGATACTTTGTTTATTCCAGGTGCGACTAATTTGACATGGTTGATATAAGGGTATTTCATTTTTTTTTCTTTGTACGAAAAAAAAATACTATTTACGTATACTGTTACTTTAAAGTTTACTTCATCATAAATAGCCAACAAACCAATGGTAATACGTCTATATTTGATTTTAATATATAACTTGTATTGTTTTTTTAGTGCAAATTAGTTTATAAATAATTACAATATCTGTAATTTAATTTTTAAAAGTAAAAAAAAAGTCTCCCACATTCTCTCTCCTTTTATCTCTCTCTCTCTCTCTCTTTCTCTCTTTATCTCTCTTCATTTCACTCTCTCGTCTCAGAAACAGAAAATCATCTTCATATAAGATCAACGTATCCAACGTATCCACTATAGTATAGGCCTAAACTACAACTACTGCGTCAGCAAGTATCGTAATACACAATGTTTATAAGATATGAAATATGCATTTTGTAAATAAGCCCAGATGATAAATGATATTCAAATAATAACTTTCGATTCTTATATTCTAAAATCATTTAGTGGGGGAAGTAGGTTCAATGAAAATCATAAACTTTGATATTAAAGTGATCAAGAAAAATAACTTACACGTCGACACTGCAGTTGCCGGACAACATAAATATTATGTTATTTCTTATAGCCATAAACATAAATAAAAGCCCAACAACATAGTGCGACAGGAAGATGATTGAATAACCAACTGTGAACATAAACATTTTTTGTTTACATCTTGGCGGGGTGTAATGACAATCTTACCCTCATAAGTATACATAAATGTAATTTCATATCAACCTGTGTAGTTTTAACCGAACGACGTCGAATACTGATACAGTATTAGATTAATAAGAATAGTAAAGACTGTTTATAGAGAAGTCGGATCTAATGAATACCATTAATTTTTATGATTTGAAACGTTTCGCTTTCCTTTTTAATGACAACTGGAATAAATACCGTATATCCATTACATGGTAATAATGTTTATCACACTGCAGCGAGATTTATAACAAGATTTTTTTTTTCTTCCAGTAATGTTGTGAATAATTGTATTTTGTACGCATGAATGCATCGTGATTTGATAATACTATGCATAATTAGTTTTATTCAACATAAAGTTTGAGCGCCGGTGCATTTCTCCTAAGAAAGTGATTTCAAGCAGTCTATTGAACGGGGGCGCACAAAGGATCGTTTCATCAACGGGGCATCATGAGCACGTCCCCGTAAGGCTCAGGCTGGGCCGGGCGGGAGGGAGTATGGGGGTAAGGCGGCGGGATCAAGGGGAACACTGGTATGCCGATGAAGCACACCTGGACAATTATGAGACGAAATTGTGCGACCACACAGACAGACTGCCAAGAGGAGAGGGAATGGGGGAGAGTGAAGGAGGGAGAGTGAAGGAGGGGAGGGGAGGGGAGAAGGAAGGTGGTTCGAGAAAGGAGAGAAAAGAGGGAAAAGAAAAGAGTATTAAGAAAGATGTCCAGAAAGGGAGAGAACATCAGTAAATGTGAGAGTTGGGGGAAGGGAATATAGTGAGCGAGGGAGAGGGGAATGGAAGATAGATCAAAAGAGGAGGATGGAAGATGGAGAGGTAGAGAGAGAGAGAGAGAGAGAGAGAGAAAGAGAGAGAGAGTGAGGGGATGGGAAGAGAGAAAAAACTCAGAGAGGAAAGAGAAAGAAATGGAGAAAACAGAGGGGGCACAAGCAATTTAAAGACAGTAGTAGGAGATAGCTGGTGGGAGATGACATGACATAAAAATGAAGCATAAATGGACAAGTCGATGACAGCAAGTTTGATCCTTCCTGACAACCCATTTTGTTCGCGCCCCAAATTCACTTTCTGCCGAGCTCGAAGAAAAGGAACGGAACTAGTCTGCGATCAGGCACACTCGGTATTATCCAAACTTATATCAGTCGTAAAAAAAGACAGCTCAGAACCATTCGAAAAAAAATATCCAAACAGTATCCAACAACTGAGAAAGTCGTAATCCATTCTAATCGTTGTACAAAGTTTTAGACATGTCATTATTCTTACGATTTCATTTCGTTGAAAACATCATTGTATTGAAATTCAACATATTTATAGATTGAAATTTTTAAAAATCGCTTCACTTTCAAAATAACAGCTATGAAAGTATTGCGATTCGTTAACAAACCTCTCGCACAAGACTTAACTAAAACTATTTTCTATCCCAAGATTAAAATCTATCTAGAAAAAGTTAGCTATTAGATAGATCTAATTGGATATCAGAGTTTCTTTCAGAGTGGGACCAATATCACATCAAGAAGATTGATACGTCTATGGACTAGACAACATCACCGCCGCGAAAATACTTTGTTAAAAATACTGCAGCCTTGAATGAAGCTAGTTGGTAGGACAGTGCTGCATGCAGGTGATACCGCCAACCCGGCGCCGAAAGGTAAACAAATCGAAAAGTTCTCCCCCTCGCTTTCGTCTCATCTTAAACCATTATCGCCCCTCTTTCACCCGCCACTAAAAACTCGCCCCTAACTATCAGTATCCATGCATGCACACCCTACAAATCAAAACCAAATAGCACAAAGGTGAATGAATAGGTTTGAACTGAAGTAAGCCGAGCTCTTTATAACAGTAAAATTTATATACTGACTTCAATATTATGCATTCAAAATGAATATTTATTCACTTATAATTAAGTAGAATTATATAGATAGAATTAATTATGACTACTGAACGATCTCATCAACTCACGCAAAAAATTCAAATCATATATTTTGGTTTCAGATTTCGCTTCGTCACAACCATACGTAATGAGTAAACGTAACCGTGAATCAGCACAATTTGTTCTCTGGCACCTCCTCCTTGGTGCTCCACATCCATACGCTTGACTCCACTCCCCCCCCCCCTCCATTTTCCTTCTCTTTCTCTCTCTCTCTCTCTCTTTCTATTTCTCCCTCACCCGTTCTATTTGTCTCCCTCTCTCTCTTTCATTCTTTTTCTTCTCCTTCTTCTTCTGCTTCTTCTTCTTCTTTTTTTTCTTCTTCTTCTTCTTCTTCTTCTACTTTTTCTTTATTTTCTCTTTTTCTTTTCTTCATTTTCTTTTCTTTTTTCTTTCCTTCTTCTTCTTATTCTCTTTCGTCTTTTTCGTTTCTTTCCTCCACATTCTGAGCTTTGCTCTCCTTGTACTTTTTATAAATCTGATACTTCTAATCCGTCTTTTTATTGCATCCCAATCAGAATTAATTACTCTATACGGGCCGGAGCCTAATCATTTACAAGCAATGTTTTTATTTAGGCTCCCCACATTTTACTTTTTTTTAAACTTCTTTTGCCAGTCGTTTATACATTTTCAATTCAATTCAATTTCAATTCAAATCATTGTTATTTCCAACAATAACACTTACAAATAATACAGAACATTCATTATATCAATTACAAAGTACACAAAAAGTACAACAAATATTTCGTTTAGAATGTTCAAAATACAATGGAAAATAACATATGAAGGAAAAGAGAGACCCACTAAAAAAACAAGCTTGTAGTTTGTGGGTCACTGAAATAAATAAATCTCTCAAGCTTTCTACCTATTTACTGTACATTGTACTTGATCTGAGTTTTTTACCCCTATGTTTTGAAACTGACAAATATGCTTGTAAAATCACTTCTGAAAAATTGTTTTGATGTTAATGTAGAATGTGCAACAAAATAAACTTCAAACTTAAAACTCTTCTCTCTTCCAGTTTTCTCTTTCCATCTCCCCTGCTCTCTTTCCCACGCTCTCCCCCACCCCTCTCCCTCTCCCTCTTCCATTTCCCCCTGTCTTACTCCATCCTCCCATCCTTTCCCCTCTCCCACTAACTTCCCCACCCTCTACACTTCCAATGGAGGGGTTAATACCCTCTCTTTGTGGCGTAAAGATATAAGGGGGAGGATGGACTCCTAAAGGTGACCCGCTGATACCATTAATTTTTTTCTAGTTTTCTCAAGAAATGAACAAGACTCTGTTTGAAAATGGCAGTCTTGCTATGACATCCTTTGATATTAACTGAGATGAAATGTTAATACTTTGGTGCCGTAACCGATATATGCATCCCACATCGAAGTTTGATGGCATCTCCAGATACTTAATGGAAATTATTAGCTTTAATTAAACATTTCAACTTAATTTAATGATATTTTCACCAATTCTCACTTACATATCAGTACTAAAACTGACGTCTCGCTGTGTATTTTTTCAAAAGTTTATCTTATTTTTGAAAGCATTTTGCTGGTGCATTTTCCAATAATTGCTGTCGCACAGTTGTAAGGACATTTTAAATGAAAAAAAAAATCATGATTCAACCAAGGAATTTCTAGGAAAGCTTGCCTAGTAACTAACTCCTTGGTTCAACGTAACAATCCTGAACTGGGGAAAAAAACTTAAGGGAATGTTAATATCTGCATAATGTAATTTAGTGACATTTCTATTTTGTTTTTGTAAGGATGTTTACCCTATCCAATATCATTTCTGATCAAATCCCATTTGTCATAGTTCTTTAATATGTTGATAACATTGTGTAAAAATTTCGATGCAAAAACAGAGGTCACTGCAGATTCGGATTTTGAAGAATGAGGGAGTCGGAGTCAAAAGTACTAAGCTCACACAAACGCAGACTCCTTCGGGTAGGGGCATACTGTCTTCATGAAACCGGACGAGGGCGGAAGTCACATTTATTACACGACCTGCGAGTGGCGACAATGATTTGTTTTCGAATATTCAGCCCTGGAAAAATTATTAGACCAAGCTTCTGTAATAAGGGTACTATGATATGCATACAAAATTATATAAAAGATTTGTCTTTGTACTTCATTGAATAATACCAAATTCCAGCAATTATACCATGCTTTTATGATATTTTATTTCCTTGTTACCACAAAAATAACACTATCAGTAACCATTCTTGGTCTAATAATTTTTCCACGGCTGTATCTATTTCTGTAATTTGTTATACACTTATTAGTTTGTTCAAGTCGTTACTTCTCAGTTTATCATCGTAGTATTTCAACCAATATTTTCATTTATTGACATGTAAATATTCAGACTCATTACGTTAGATTTTCAATTTATACTTGATATATGTTTAAGTTCTATGGTAATGAACTAAAAAATTCTATAAACAGAAAACTTAACGTTTTGAGATTTTTTGATTCCGATTGTTTAAAAACACGTGAAAATGATCATTAAAAGGGGGAAACCCAAAATGGTCATAATGCTTAAGAAATGAAAATACAGAACATTAGCAAATAGAAAACTTTATCTTCACATTTTTGTCAAGTACGATGAAATCCATTTCGAATTAAACGAATTTTATTTTAATTTTCACTTTTACTGTACACTTATACACTTGCAAAGTAAAAAAAAAATAAATAATAATTAGACTGTACGACGATTCGACGAAACCTCCAATTTTGAAGTACGAGATTGAGTTCAACTATTTCTTTAAAAAGAATAAAAATGGGGACAAAAAATCATGGAAATAAGAAGGGTTAGTCTGAAATTCGACATGAAGAGGAGGAGGAGCTGAAGTCAGAGAAGAACGGGGAAAAAAGAGCGAAACTGGAACAGCCTTTCGCCAAAATAGGATAACAATTAATCTAGTCGACTCCGGCGGCCCAATAGCTCCCTTGGTTTAGGTGCCAATTAGAGGGTGCTCCTATATAGTTCTGGCTTGAATAGTTGCCTATTCCCCTCCAACCCCCACTCGTTAGTACAAGACCCTTTGGCCTAGATACACAATGCCACTGACAGGTCTAGACTTAAAGTTAGCCGTTTCCTTGCTTCTGTCGGGCGAATGTTTTCAAATTGAAATTCAAACTCTATTCAAGATCAAGAGGATGGTGATATTGAAATGGAGAAAAAAAATTATTAGAAAGAAAACATATAAACAAGAAACTTATAAACATTATGGTAATTCTGAAATTAAAAGTCATGTTCAATATGATTAAAATCATAATTTAAAAAAAATACTATGTACAATATTGGCAAGGAATACTAAAATGAGCAGAGAACAGACAAAACTTAGTAATTTAGACACTGTTCGGTGGGTCTAAAATATTTTCACCTCTCATCATTTAAAAAAGAAAGAAAATTCTAGTAATTTTCCATGTATCAACTCAAAATTATAAACACTTGACAAATTGATTTTCAGGACTAACTGGGAAAAAACAGTATTTCGAGAAATATCACTTTTTCAATAGCCTAATACATTAACACTATCATATCTGTGTCAAACATATGGTTAATGCATTTCCTTAAGCGGATATCATTCAGAAAATACGAGATTGGAAAATCATTTATTATCGATCGCTCACGTGTTAATTCATGACAACGATTCATTCCATGAAATGTTAATAACAGTTATAATAAAAAACAACAACACATAACATGTGTTGTCGTGTTATGAACATTTTGTATCACAACATTCTCGAGCATGACTGAAATGGAAAAAAGGGGGAAATTAAACATTATGACTCAGACAGAATATCTCTATTCTTGTGGGTTGGATTTTGTAAATTTCTACCTGAGCTCTGTGATTATAACTATTTCACAACTCCAATAAAAAGGGTCTGTATGGAACAGTTGTTTGTCCGAAACTGTATAATAGCAAAATCCTGAAGTTGAAATTGTTAGAATTATCACTTTGATGTAGATCTATTGCTGTAAATGTTTATCCAATTAACACAATAATAATCTGTGTGTTCGGAAAATTTGCTTGTATCACCGACCCCATGAATCTTTAAAACCCACCACTTTGATTTAAGATAATTTTATAATATATTTGTTTGCATTCGTTGCTTTTCCGCATCGTTTGTATAACGTCATGAATACGAAAACGACTGGCAAAGAGTCTATGAAGCTATCTCCGAATGAGGCGAGAGCAGAGCGCGCAGATCGGCGCGTCTCGTCGTGTTGACGCGAAGGGTTCTGTTGGCCTAATTTCAGGGCTCTAAATATGTCAAACACCGAGGATCGAGTCCCGAAGAGTGAACATCTAAGACAGAAGAGAAAGAGAGGGAGAGAAAAGAGGAGAAAGCAAAATGGAGAGATGAATCTGTGGATGAAGAGAGAATATCTGTGGGGGAAGTAGGTGCGAGGAGAAGATTGCTTGGTCGAGCAGCGACATTCTTAATCCCATAATTGTGAAGATGTTTGTACATTTGTGTGCTTCTCATTCGTTCTATTTAAGCATCCCCACCCCATAATACTGGTCTCGTTGATTGATGCCCAAGTTTAGACTCTAAAGCCTCCCGCGCCGGCCCGAGCGAGTGTCGTTAGACCACACACATGAAAGCCCCGGACTGAATATGAATTCTCTTTTGATGATCTCGCTGCCATGTTATGCTTTTTATCATTTTTGCACTTCACAACACCTCCGATTTGTCCCCCTTTCGCCTGATCTTGTTTAGATCTAAACTTTCTAAAAAATGCCCGTAGCTTTTCGGGGATATTGGGCTCATCCGCCCTTTCCACCGTTTGGGTTCGAGACGGAGCAATCTTACACGGGTTGACGACTGAGATGTCTCCCGGAGTTTTCCCGTAATCGTTTGGCACTTTCTGTCCTCAAGGGAACCAGAAAATCGAGCAAAACAGAACTGAAATGGAAAGGATTTGATAAACTACATCTTCTCATTTTCAGCATTTTCTAAACATGTATCATAATTTGCAAAACTAATGTAACAAGTGAATTTATTATGCATGTATACATAAACTTTTCCAATTAAAAAAAGGTGAACATTTGATTGATGACTGCAAAAACCTTGCATTGTAATTTCTGTTATTTTATTTTTATTATCGTAAATATTATAGTCATGACTTTAAAATCCTTTGTTTTCATTCAAAGATTATCGAATGTTACCCAATTAGAGAAACAATATTCATGGCATTATACGATGACGCACATTATTTTGAGTGACGCAAAAGAAAAAAAATGACATAACGGACATGACGGAGGAGTTTGGTTGTACTTCTCTACATACAACATGCATCTGAGAAGTAATAATTTTCCAGCAGAAAGAAAAAAAATGGAAGCAAGTGTGAGTCACCTCATGGTTACAATACTGATAGATATTTTTGTCCACTAAATAAAGCATGAAGTTCTGAAAGGACCTAAGTCCTTCAATACAAATATTATGAACAAGCCAATACTATGGTCCCAATACCATATGGTCTGAATAGTAGATGAAGATTCTCATTTTTTGTCCAAATATTAAACGATTCAAAGCAAAGTGAATACTCATATTAGGCAATATGAATCTATGTTGTTGCATAATTATGCACATTTGCAAACTGTATAATACAATAGTTCATAGCTTTGTTTAAATGCGTTTTTCTCATCTAATATCATAATATATGCGATCGAAATTCAAATTTAACCAATGTATAACATTTCATTAAAGTCATGACAAGTTTTGTATTAACACGTAGAGACTAGATATTTGAATGCAACGTTTAAAAACAAAAGCGGCACCCTCTTAAGTTTTCATATATAATAAATATATCATATTTCTCCAAACCAGGCGAAATTTCCAGTCTCCCTTTTGCAACTGAAGTTTTCATAATGTCCGATCGAATAATGTCTTCGGCTTTCCACATGGCCGCATTTTAATAAAATTCTTAATGTATTCGTGATAGCTGGGGGCAGTCGGCCCGGCTACGAGAAAGCATAAAACGTTGCCAAAATTTAACATCCAGCTCCCGAAATTGTACTATTTTTGTTGTCCAATCTCCGGAGCCCAAGTAGAAAAAATATGAATGAACCAACGATGAAAGGAGATGCACGAGTTTAGAAAATGACAAACTAGAAGTAAAGAGTACGGTTTTCATATGTGCATGTAATATATACTCGATCTCACCATATTTGTACTAGTAATAAGATCGCACAATATAGGATTTGTTATTTATTGTTTTATTGTATTATACAATGCAATTTGTACAATCGTGCATAAAACTGAAAAGAATACATACGGAACAAGAATTAAAATAAAGAGGAAAAAATGAAACAAAAAAAATTCAGGAAAATACGTCCTTTTAGAATTACGTGTCAATGAAGAACGAAAGGTGAAACTTAAAAAAAAATACGCAGGTTAAGATTAAAATCACATTTCCTTTCCTTTGAATTTGTATTCCATTTAAATTATAAGCTTAACAGCTTTCAAGTAAACATTATTTGTAGAAATATTGTTTTTGATATTTAAAACATGGCACCAGTTCACACTCTGTTTCGTCATCATCTTCCCATCTTTCTATGACTGTATAAGGCCTTTAACACTTTCATCTTTGCCATGTCGTTGAGGTTCAGTGTCATCGCGTGGTAACACACATAAACAACACAAAAAGTGCAGTTATATACAAAATGAAGGGTGAAGCTGAAAAATTGAGAGACAAATAGAGAGAAAGAGGGAGATGGATATGGAGAGAGAGACAGAAAGACAGACAGACAGAGAGACAGAGAGACAGAGAGCACGCGCATGGGCAAGAGAGAGAGAAAGTGAACAAAAAAGAGATTGTCAGAACATAACTCGCAAATATATTAATTAAAGCCAGATGAGCCCACGTGCATATTTAAAAAAAAGACTTATTATGAGCATCGACGTTACTGCTGATCATGACTGATAGGATTTTATCTTTCTTCAAAAGTCAAAGCCAACTGCTCCTTGAGTTATTAATTTTCGTCAAAGATTGAAAAGTCCTTTCACGGTATGGCTGCGTGTGCCCGCGTTACATTTCTTCACGAAAGTTTTGTAACCTATTTGCGCAGGGTTTTATATTTTTAAAATTTTATTTTCCTCTACACATCATTTTTTTTGTATCATCCATTTTTTAAGCTTTAATTGATTTCCACCACTTTTGTGAGTGACGTATTTCGTTAAATTTGGTACTGAAATATAAAGTAAGGTTTATCTACAATGCATGCTGGACGAATATAAATAGTAAATTTTCTTTTCGTATGGTTGCAAGATACATCTGAAATCATGCTCTTCTGCCTAGGCTAAGCTAACTTTTTGATTTATATCATTGGGTTACGTTGAATTAAAGTCAGTGATACCAAACAAATACAATGATGAATGGCAATCATTATGATAGTGTCCAGTGGTGTCCTATTATCTCATAGCAAAATAATATTTGTTTGTTTTAATTCTATGCCTTCGGTTTTAAGCGTTATGTGGGTTAGGCTATTGATTATATATATTAACAGGACTATTTTTGTGACAGGATTACTAATCATGAGATTTAAAAAGGAAATGAAAGAAAATGACAACTGATAATTCTACTACTGCAGAAGTTAGAACCTCGATATTCGCTGTTTTTATCTATTTAGTCTTTATCATGTATAAGACATGCGATAACAGGGTCTTAGGGATCAAATGTCATGACCCCCCCCCCCCCCCCCCCCATCTACCCCGGACCCTTAAACATGCCCTGCACGCCACGGAGCATAGAAATAGTAAAGGGAGACAGAAAGCGGAGGGAGGCGGCTGCGAAATGGGTCTTGAAAGATGTGCGGTCGGGAGTGAGGGTTCACAATACTTTTCGGATATGCCGGGAATTTTGTTTTGCGCCAGATATTATATTTAACGCCCCGCGCGTATACCGGCTTCACACCTATACCTGATGAATGATGCACAGGGAGGAGGAGTGAGGATGGGAGCGGAGGAGGAGGAGGAGAAGGGGTTACGACTGGTAGTAAGCTGGTGGTGGTAGTGGTGGTCGGGGTATCGAATGCGGAACCAGAACCCAGATGGTGTCATGCATCCGCCTCCATCTCTTCCTCTATTCTCTCTCATCTTGCCCTCCTTCCCCCCTCATCCCGGGGGCTAGGATCATGTATCCCCGCCTGGGATGGGGCTTCAGGTAACATCATGTCATGGGGAGGTGTAATTGCTCCTTCCCTGGTTCTTAATACCAAGGGTAGTTTTTTGGGGGGATACCCCCTCCTGTTTTTCTATCGACATGACTAATCTGCCAACATTTAAACAAATTTGGATAACCAAAGTTGTCAGAAAATGTTTGTTTGTAGTTTAAAAGATATATAAGTAACAACATAAGGTCATGTATGTTTCGTTCGAGACACACTTGTACCGTTTACACGGTTTAATAGTCGATTCATTTGAAAGAAGCCGTTGCTAAAAGGATAAATGGAAGCTATTTGTTTGAATATTTTATCAAAGTAGAGGTCATGCCACAAGAATATCTTTTGTCAATTATCATTAAGATAATCAAATACCATGCAAAAATCGGTTACTGTGTTTTCAAAGCACCCACCCTCTCCCCTCTTAAAGTCACACCCCTTATATCCCTCTGATTGGGTCATATTGCAGGCCCTCATCATTCTCCAATGGTAGCGATAATGGTTACGGGTTGTCACACAAGAAAGGGAATTAGTCTACATTCGCGTTTTGCCATATCCCAATCCATCTTCCTCAAGTTAGCAGACAAATAAAAACACCCACAAAAACCCTGTCGAGCGGGTGATAAAACTGTTATTACGGTCCGGTTCCTATACTTATTGTCGAGGGGGGAATCACATCGAAACACACTTGACAAAAAGCGAGAAATATCTGATTTCTTGCTCGAAATCGATCTCACTTCTGTGTGATTACCTTTTAATAAACGAAGCAATTTGTGCGCGGTTTTTCTGACCAGCGTCTGGCAGGTAATATGAGAGCGCGATTATACATGTGTCGTAATTACACGCTATAACGACATCGAATATGCGCAGGAAATGTCGCCAAGAGACGAACGAAATCTCTTTGTAGAAATTCCGTGGAGCCCAAATGTTGCTGAAAGACTCCCCTTTTTGTTAAATCTGTATTTCAAGTTACCTAATGTCAATCTTTAATCTTTTGATTGACTCACGCCACTGTAATAAAACATTTTATTGAATCAAAACTTTAAGCGTCTAGGTTATATCATTATTGCTTTTCCTTACTATTCTTACAATATCTTTACATTATTCAAAGTATCAACCCATTGCCTATACGGCAACCTGTAATAATCCTATTGGAATATGATAATTGAGTAGCCAATGGGTTAAGATATGCATGGTTCATGTCATCATTCTGCACCACATGTTTAGACCATTATAAATGAGGAAATAGTTTGTCACGCAGCACTGCAAAACAAAGATAGGAAACTATTTCGTAAAGCATCCTACAAAACAAATGTATATATCGCTCACAGTTTAATTACTTCGAGTACTGCTATACATCTAATCACAAAACAGTTTTTACTCAAGCATTAGTACTTATTTTTACCACTTATGAGTAGTCAGAAACATGAACCCAGTGCATTTTTCCTTTCCTTGTACAAACTTCTCGTTTTCTATTCTTAAAGTGCATAGAGACATGCAATTTTGCCTATGTGTTATGCGCTGTATAAAAGTGTTTCATTATTATTATCATTATTATTGTATTTCATTATTATCTGTATAATTATAAGGAAATACTTTAAGTTTTAGGATAGCTTTTCAAAAGAAAATCTTCTCTCTCTCTCTCTCTCTTCCACCCTCTGTCTGTTTCTCTCTCTATCTCTCTATCTCTCTATATCTCTCTCTCCTTTCCGATCTTGTGATACCTTTTCAAAAGAAAACCCCTCTCTATATTCCCCTTTCTCTCTATTTCTCTCCTTTCATATTCCCTGTTGAACTGCAAAATTTTATGAAATAATGTAGCAGTACCATTTTCTTGGTATTTGCCGGTTTCAATAATAAAAAAATACATATTTAGAGATGTTATCTATCAACACCAACAAA